>CAUYRH010182354.1:0-30140 GCA_963574655.1 Perodicticus potto
CTACAGGCGCCCGCCACAACGCCCGGCCATCTTTTGGTTGCAGCCATCATTGTTGTTTGGCGGGCCCAGGCTGGATTCGAACCCGCCAGCTCAGGTGTACGTGGCTGGCGCCTTAGCCCGTTGAGCCACAGGCGCCGAGCCAAAATATAAAGAATTTTTAAGGTCCTTGAGGGAGAGAAATTTCTACCATATCTAAAGTGCCTCATATGGTTTACAGTAAGCATTCAATAAATATTTACTGAATGAGTGAAAGATCACCTAAGAAAAATAACACATCAAAAGAAAATCACAATCACTTTTAAGTTATCAACATTTTACGTCTTACCTGTAACTGCAAAGTTTTCCATTTTTTTGCTAAGTCTTTGATTTTCTTGTTCAAGCTGATAAACGACAGTTTCCAGGTCTGATTTTATTAGGAGTTCCTCACTCAGTCTCTCCTTTTCTTTATTGCATAAGTTTAATTCCTGCCAATTTTAATCCTGTAATTAAGATTCTAAAAACTTTATAAAATATTATAGTACTTAGAAGTAAAAAGGTATCTTTGTAAGCACATTTATATAACAATTCACGTATGTAGAGAGAGAGTGAGTGTGTGTGCGTCCACATACTTTAAATTGGTCAAAAATATGGTTTCAACGAAAATTAACTAACAACGTGGCCCTAAGTACCAGAGGATCCACATATCAACAATGTTCTTTTGTGGGTGGTAGAAATACTAGATCTTATATTTTCTTTTGTTTAGCATATTGCCCTATTTTTTCTAAAGGAATGTGTACCTATACAGTAAAACATTTTAGGGTGGCTCCTGTGGCTCAAAGGAGTAGGGTGCTGGCCCCATATATTAGAGGTGGTGGGTTCAAACCTAGCCCCGGCCAAAAACTGAAAGAAAAAAAAAAATTTTTTTTTTTTAAGTTTGTGTTTAAAAAGAGGGCAGAGCTAGACGCAGTGGAACATGCCTACAGTCCCAGCTACTCAGGAGACAGAGGCGGGAGGACTGCTTGAAGCAGGTATTGGAGGCTGCAGAGCACTACAGTCACCCCTGGGAACAGCCACTCCAGCCTGGGCAACGCAGTGAGACTCTTTCAAAAAATAAATAAATAAAAAACAAAAGAAGTCAGTAGGAAGACACAGTACTCTTTTTTTTGAGACAGAGCCTCAAGCTGTCACGCTGGATAGAGTGCCGGGGCTTCACAGCTCACAGCAACCTCCAATTCCTGGGTTGAAGACACAGTACTCTTAAGTATATCTGTGACTACTGGTTATACCCTCAGCATCATCTGCACAATGGAAAGAAGATCAGGATGCTGAGGATTCATGGCACGGATAAGAAGTATTTTGCGTGTTCAGCGTATTTACCATAGTAAGTACTTACTAGATGTTAGCGGCAAAATCATCATTATTAACATTCCTGGGAAAAATAAGCAAGGTCAGGAAGTAACTACAGCAACATCTTACCACCAGTTGACACAACTGAAACTTGCCACAGTTCTGAGATAAGCATTATGAATCAATCACACTCAATATTTAGTGTGCATATAAATAGCAGTGAACATACAAAAAAAATCCCCTGCCTCCACGGAGCATACATTTTAGTGAAAACATCATCAAAACACCTACATTTACTGACACCATGAGAGAATGTTATAACATCTCTGAGACTCAAGAGTGGACATTTAGCAGATTTAGCTAATTCAATTAGTTACTGTCAAAACTGCTAAACTGAATCAAAAGGAAGCCATTATGATACGCTGTTCAAACTACATACAAAATCAGCAAGCATTTGAGTATCCATGTGGGCCAGCCTATTAGAATGGCTTCTTTTTTAAATGTCACCAGGGCATTGCAGCTAGACTATGTAAAAATATAATGAGAAAACTTGGAAATCAGTATTAGTGTTAGTTTTCAATCTTACGGGAGACTCTTTCAATAGGTTAGTCAAAAAATTCTCAAACTTTAGGTGACCACCAGTTTCTACCTGCCAGCAAGACTTTTTTTCCTGCCAGTTCCAGACTGTGACACAGATGTCCAACCTGCAGCCCATGGGTCACATGCTGATTTTGTGAGGACTTCTTTTGCTCTTTGTGGTGTCTGATGTCACAAAAAGTATGCAGAGACCTTTTTATTGCTAATCAGCTTTTGTTAGTGTTTGTGTATTTACTATGTGTCCCAAGATAATTCTTATTCCTCCAATGTGTGGCAGAGATAAAAAAAGGTTGGACACCCTTGTGTAGAACTGTGTGCTATAGACAGGCTTCCTACTGAGACGTTTTTTCATGAGAACACTAACCGAACAAGTAGTATGACTAGGAAAAAGGTATCAGCAAACAAAGCAGTCAAAACTGGAATGAGTACTTTTTATAATAGTTAATAAATATATCAAATAATTATCAGTCTGATTTTAATAACCTACTGCAATGAAATTAAAGAATTATAAAAATATTAAATCATATATCCATCCAGCAGAATCTTATCTAGCCATAAAAAGGATGAATACTGATGCATGATGCTGTACCACGCATGAGCCTTGAAAACACTATGCTTGGTAAAAGAAGCAGACACAAAAGGCCACATATTACATGATTCCATTTATATGGTATGGCAAGACAGATGTTGTCAGGAACTCAGCAGTAAAATAAAGCACAAAAATGTTCTTACTGAAAATGCTGGCAATTCATTCTTACCCCGACTTACCAGTTCAAGTTTTGCAACTGTTTCTTCAAGATCCCGCATTTCAAAGAATTTTCTTTTAATCTCTTTCTAGGAATAAAAAGCCTATTAGGTAAACACCTAAAAGTCTAAGAAAACTTATCCTAAGTCACAATGCAAATAAGACAAAATAATTTTTTCAGTAACGTATGTTCCCTCTCCCCAGTTGAGAACTGAGGCTTTAGTCCTAACAATTTCAATGAAGAGGCAAAATTGAGGATTCTCTTTAATCTTTCAGTATCTCAAATGTAAGTATGTTTGTGACATCTGAAGAGGGCTACTTGAAAATCTTGTAAGAATTTCTACGGGCCTTGATTTTTAGAGTATATTTTATGGCACTGTCATTTCCTGATTTTCCTATCCTACTCGCTTTCTCCTCACCTGCTTTTACCAACCTGAATCCTCCATATTACAACTGAGAGAGCAGAATGCCAGGATCTAAAATTTATACCCAACAGGTATCTATTGTTGAGCCAAGCTGTCACTCTGAGCACTGCCAATGGGAAACAAGGAGCTGTGCTCACTCTGTGGTAAGCATGAGCACAGAAGATGCAAAAGGTGGAAAAAGAGAGGAATGAGATACAGGCATGTGAAAATGAAACTAAAACCACAAAAGGTTTAAAACGGCACTAAGCATGTACTTTTTCGAGACTATTTTGGTGATCTAGGGTTCCCTTTGAGATTC
The DNA here is from genome assembly GCA_963574655.1 of Perodicticus potto. Classification (NCBI taxonomy): domain Eukaryota; kingdom Metazoa; phylum Chordata; class Mammalia; order Primates; family Lorisidae; genus Perodicticus; species Perodicticus potto. The sequence continues at coordinate 3,392 of CAUYRH010182354.1, forward strand.
CATATGAATTTTAGAATTTCTTTCTAGAAAAATTCTACTGGGATTTTGAAAAGTATTGCACTGAATCTGTAGGTCACGTTGGATAGTACAGACACCTTAACAATATTACGTCTCACAATCAATGGACACACAATGTCTTTCCATTTATTTGTGTCTTCTTTAACTTCTTTCAGCAAGGTTTTGTGGTTTTCAAATACAGAAGACTCTCACCTCATCATCCCTTCCATAGCTGCCTTTCTCTCACGAAATTAATTCCATGACACAGAGCAATGGTCTTCAACTAGGTCAGACCTACTCCTGGGATTAACATGAAGACGTTCCAAATATCATGTAAAACTATGGTATGCACAAAGTTTTAAGGGACAATATATGGATCTTTAATTTGCATATACCATGTACAGCGCTTCTTAAAAATAATCTAAGAACTTGCTTGTGGTCTTGGCATCATGTGAACTGTGCATTCCCATCATCCCTTCCATAGCTGCCTTCCTCTCACTATTCAAAAAAAGCATGCAAGCATATCTCATCATGACACAGTGGCACAGTGTCTCAAGATATTATCAAACTTTTGGAGCTCCACATAAAAAGATAATATGAAATGTTGGGGTGGCCAAAGAATTGAAATAAAACCCTATTTTCTCCCATTATGTTTCATTAAGAGATGTATTCCTAATAAAATTTTACTTTTGTAATTTAGTATTTATCAATATTTATTATATTTATAAATTTATTATTGATATTAATAATTACAATAATACTATCCAGAGAAAAATGTTAATGCTTTGAAACTTACAGTCGCAGAAAATTTTTACATATAAAAATTTCAATTCAGGCTCAGTGCCTGTACACAGTGGTTACAACGCCGGCAACATACACCAAGGCTGGTGGGTTTGAACCCAGCCCAGGCCAACTAAACAACAATGACAACTACGACAAAAAAATAGCTGAGTGCTCGCTTTGGCAGCACATAACTGAAACTGGAATGATATAGAGAAGATTAGCATGGCCCCTGTGCAAGGATGACGTGCAATTTCGTGAAGCGTTCCATATTTTTTTGTATATGAAACCAGCACATTGTACCCCATGATTGCATTAATGTACGCTGCTATGATTTAATAAAAAAAAAAAAAAAAAATGAAACCATAAAAAAAAAAAATTCTCTTATACCTTTTTTGAAATATATAATAAATTATTGTTGACAATAAAAAAAAAAATAGCTGGGTGTTGTGGCAGGTGCCTGTAGTCCCAGCTACTTGGGAGGCTGAGGCAAGAGAATCGCTTAAGGCCAAGAGTTTGAGGTTGCTGTGAGCTGTGACACCATCGCACACTACTGAGGGAGACAAAATTAAGACTCTGTCTCAAAAAAAAAATTTTTTTATTGCAGATGCATGATCACAAAAAGATATTTAAGGCTGTGCACCATGGCTCATGCCTGTAATCCTAGCACTCTGGAGGCTGAGTTAGGAGAATCGCTTAACCTTAGGAGTTCAAGATTAGCCTGAACAAGAGAAACTGGACTGAATTTGGAAATCAGTATTAATATTTGTTTTCAATATTATAGGAGACTCTTTCCACCACCATTAGCTAGGAGAGGTGGTATGTGTGTGTCTGTAGTCCCAGGTACCTGGGAGGCTGAGGCAGAAGAAACACTTGAGCCCAGGAGTTTGAGGGTGCTGTGAGCTATGATGCTACTGCACTCTAGCTGGTATAACAGAGCGAGCTCTTTCACTCAAATAAAAAAAAAAAAAAAAAGACATTCAAGTTACAATAGAATAAAGCTTTGTGGGAGTTTCAAGAAGAAAGGTGATTAAATTTATTGGATATAGTTAAAAGAATTGTGAGTCAATCTGATGTTAAGAGATTAGTATTTATAAGAGTGGAAATTTCATGCTTTGCATCTATTTAAAATTAAAAATGAAAAATGTTAGCTACCATCTGATTTTTTTTCAGTACATAGTTTTAAAAACATCTTTAAAGGATTCTTGAGTAAGAAATGACATACAGAACCAACTTCAGAAGTTCTCTCACAACATACAGATAAAAGTACAGAGATGAAAATCTTAAAGAAAAACAGAACTGGCAGATCTATCCTAAGAATAAGTGTGCTTCAGAAAGATTCAAACAACTAGAACAAATACAATCACTTAGAGGGTATAAAGAACAGTTTAGAAAAATCTTGAACTACCCAAACAAAAAAAATCCAAAAAATGAACCAAAAACCTGAACACGGGTATGAAAAGATTTTGAGATCACTATGAGAGAACTGATGAGCACGTCCCACGGTCTGGACATATCCTTACCTTTGCTTCTCCCAGTTCTTTGTCAGCAGTCAGGAGCACCGCTTCTTTATGTCTTTCTAACTGCTGTGCTAGCTGGTCTATTTCAGTTAATTCTTGGCAGAGTTTTTCATTTTTGTTACTTAAATTAACAACTTCAGATGTAACTGTTTCCTTGCTTTCCATAAGCTCTTGTATGCGCTTCTCCAGGTCCTTATTAGCTTGCTGAAGAAAGTCAACCTATATTGAATTTATAATTTATAAGGTATGTGAGTTGGAAAATTATCCTAAATACTATCTTACAAAATAATTATGTTTTAAAAGATACAGCTATTTTGTATTTGCAAACTTACACTGTTTTTATTTGCATAACTGACAATATGTGGCTTAATGAAAATATATACCCATTGGCTTTTCTTTTCTTTCTTTTTTTTTTTTTTGCAGTTTTTAGCTGGGGCTGGGTTTGTACCCGCCATCTCTGGTATATGGGGCCAGCGCCCTACTCCTTTGAGCCACAGGCGCCACCCTGGGTTTGCTTTTCAAGCACAGAAAGGGGAAGAAATTTGGGTGAACTTTTCTGCAACACAGAGTTGCACCACTATGACAAAAATTCATCATGATGATAAATAATATTATTCTAGACTGTGCTGTCCAATAGAGTAGCTATGAGGACCCACATGTGGCTCACAAGTGCTTGAAATGTGGTTAGTTCAAACTGAGATATGCTATAAGTGTAAAGCATACACAGGATTTCAAATACAATACAAAGAAAAAAATATGTATGTAAATTATAATACATATTATACATGGCTCATCATATTTCTATGGACAGCACAGTTCTAGAGCTACTATTGGTATTTTTTACTTATTCTATTCTGTTTGCAGCCCAAGGGAACTCTAACCAATCTAAATTTCTAAAATTTACATATCATGCTACATGGAACTCTCCTGCTCTTTCATCCTTAGGTGAAATACATGGCAAGGGAATTCACTATGTAAGTAGATAAAAGCTAGGTGTTTGATTTTCACATATATTTTTAAATCATCCCTTAATACGAAGTCATAAAAATTTTGAAAATAAAGAAAATCATAAAGCAGAGTATCCCATCACACAAGGTAAACTCTTGTTAGTATACTCTGATATACTCTCTTGCAGTGTCTTCTCAGTATTTCCAAGTACACATATACATTTTCTTAAAGGCAAAATGAAGATGACATTCTGCTCATAACTTTTTTTTTTTTTGAGATAGAGTCTCACTATGTTGCCTTTGGTTAGAGCACTGTGGCATCACAGCTCATAGCAACCTCAAGCTCTTGGGCTTATGCAATTTTCTTGCCTCAGCCGCCCAAGTAGCTGGAACTACAGGTGCCTGCCACAATGCCCAGCTATTTTGTTTTTGTAGTTGTCATTGTTGTTTGGCAGGCCCAGGAAAGGTTTGAACCTGCCAGCCCCGGTGTATGTGGCTGGTGTCCTAACCACTGAGGTACGGGCGCAGAGCCACCTTATTCTGTTCTTTCAAATTTTTAACAGCATGGTATGCTTTAATTCTTTAAAAACATGACTTTAAAGCTTCACCCTTGGGCGGCGCCTATGGCTCCATGAGTAGAGTGCCGGCCTCATATACAGAGGGTGGTGGGTTAGAACCCGGCCCCGGCCACCCTGCAACAACAAAAAAAATAGCCAGGCCTTGTGGCAGGTGCTGGTAGTCCCAGCTACTCGGGAGGCTGAGGCAAGAGAATCCCCTAAGCCCAAAAGTTGGAGGTTGCTCTGAGCTGTGACCCAAGGCATTCTACCGAGGGTGACACAGTAAAACTCTGTCTCTAAAAAAAAAAAAAAGAAAGAAAAAAAAAAAGCTGCACGTTCTTTCTGGATACTTTATCAAATTTTTCCTATTACAAACAATATCTCAGTGAGCAAACCCTGCCACTTTTACAAACCCACAGACCACTGTAAGTACGTAGGATTTTACATGCTCAGTGCAATATATACAAAAGCCATTACCTGAATATTTAAATGAGCAATAAGCTTTTCATTGGCTTTATTTCTGGACTCCAGAGAAAGGACATCAGGGGAGCGGCCGCCATCCAAAGCAACTGACAGTCGTTCTATCTCTCGCTCTCTCAGCTCGATCTAAGAACATAAATCCGCGCTGTCACTTTAAAACATCTGGCTTTGAACAAAATGATTGACACTGAACAAACATTTATTTGGATATACTTTTTTCTTATCTACCACAATGTATGCAAGAGACAAACCTTCTTATTTTTACCCACACATACATGCAAGTATACAAAGCAAAAATAACCCAGAAAATGTCAACACAAGTATTGTCAATACAACTTTCGTAAATATTTGTATTGAATAGATTTCTTCTAATTTAATTTTTCCTTCTGTAAGAATTAAATGAAGTTTATATAAAAAGAAACTTGCTAGCAAATTACATACCTGCCAAAGTACTGGAACTGAGTCTGAACTACTTCAGTGGAACAAAGGAATGATATACGATACTACGAAAAGTGAGTTGCCACTAAACCTCAACATTAAAAACAGAAAGTTGGGGAGAATTCAGAAAACACACATATAATCAAAAAGATCACTACTAACCATGAACTGATTAATTCACATGCAAGAATTTGGAAAAACTCACATTTTCAAGCTTTGGTTTTCTTTCTCAAACAAAACAAAACAAAACAAAACATAACCTGAACACAGAATCAGTCAATTCAACAATTTCTGAGCACAGAACTAGACCATGGATAAAACATGGTCCCTGACTTTCGGAAACACACACCTTCACAGGAAAAACTAGCAGGTAAACCAATAATTGTTACCTAATATGGTAGTCAAAGGTAAAATTAAAAAAGGGCAATAGGCATAGGGCACCAAAGTAGTTAAGGGAATGAAGTACTTGACTGTGCAGGGTATGTGTGTGCATGCAGAAACAGTGAAGGTTTTCTTTACCAGGTAAGTGCAACAAGGTTATAAATGACGCTGTAAGAGAGGAAAGAGGGGTATTCCAGGCAGTGACACAAAAGCATAAAACAACATGGTATGCTTGACGCAGCAGAAATGGCTCAGGATGATGGGACAGTAACGTACAAGGAGACTAGTGCTTCACGATCTGTCTGAAGAATCAGGTGGGATCTAATTATGGTAACTCTGGACTGAAGGATAAATTTATAGGAATAAAAAAACCTGAGGCAGGAAGACCTACCACAAGAGTGTAAGGGACACAAGTAAGGCCTAAAATGAAACAGTGCTATGGGGTAGAGCAGAAGAAATAAGTTTAATAAGCATTTAGGCAGAAGAATTGCGAGGTAAATGGTGTGCAAAGGCAAGAGAACAAGATGTAGAAAGACAGATGGTGAAGCTACCAACGAAAGGAGCTAACAGCAGTGAAACAGAATGAGGGAGGAGCTAAATTCAGTACTGGCCACAGAAGTACAGAAGGACTGAAAGCAAGTGGAAATGCCCGGTGTGAAGTTGGGTACGGCTCAGCAGAGCGGTCTGGGCCAGAGAGATCAAGATTCATCAATAAACAGGCAATATTTTAAAGCAAGAGAACAGAGGAAAGCACTTCAGAACAGGAAGAAAAGACAGACTCCTAGAAAACAATAGTATTTCAGGGAGTGGACGGATGAAAAAAACCAATAATGGAGAAGATTAAAGAAAGAAAAGGAAAACTGAAAGAAAATTAAGTTATAAAACAGTTAAAAAAGAAAACATCAATAATACGAAATACCACAAAGTGGGTCAAGAAAAGAAAGACTTTCAGTATCCTTTTGGATTTAGCAACTAATGTCACCGGTGACATTAATTAGACCAATTCACGTAGTAGGGGGCAGAAGACAGACTACAAGAGGTCTTAATGTCAGGTAGTAGAAGAAGTGAAGGAGTGGAGACAGAATTCAGAACACTAAGAAGCTCTTTAGAGAAGTTTGTGTAAGGGAGACGGAGGTGTTAGCAAGAGGGACAAGTATTAAAAGACTTTTGTGAGGGATGTTAGTGATGACAACAGTAGTACCTCACTGTAGGACTGCTAAGAAGATTAAAAGAAGTAATCATTACAAAGTGATTGTGTAAGTGTTTGTTAGTCAGGAGTGGTGGCTTATGCCTGCAATCCTAGCACATTTTTTTCTGTAGTAACATGGTTTTCTTCATTCATCCATCAGGTTCAACAGTGACACCCACTGGGCACAGAGGAAGGGTGCCCCTCCCTAGAGGGCCAAGGAAGGCCATTCAAGGGGCAAGTCCATCCTCTTAAGGGTCACATCATGGGATCACAGCAGAACTCAGGCAGAACAACCTAAAAGTCTGCAAAAGACACTTTTAAAAAACACGATCTCTTGAAAAAATAGATTGCAACAATTTTCAACTTCATGCAAATTGAGGGAGGAGGAGAGTGCATAATGATAAAAGGTACAGCTGAAAAAATAAACATGATTCTATTTGGACAGAAGAAGTTTTGTGTCCAAAATCTTGAATGCCACGCACCAGCTGTCAGCCTCCATTCTGTTTTCCTTCCCTCCCCTCACCATTCCCTCCAAGGTTCCCAGGAAGGAACCTAACACTTTTGGAGGCTAAGGTGGGAAGATACCTCGAGACCAGGAGGTGGAGACCAGCCAGAGCCCATCTCTATAAAAAATAGAAAAATGAGCCAGGAACGGTGGTGTGTACCTACAGTCCCTGCTACTTAAGGCTGGGGCAGGAGTATTACTTGAGTCCAGGAATTTAAGGTAGTTAGCTATGATGACACCACTGCACTCTAACCCAGGTGACACACAAAGAGCCTATCTCAAAAAAAAAAAAAAAAAAAAATTTTTTAAAGAAAGAAAGAATAATTGCTTAAAGCCCTGGGCACGGTGGTACACAACTGTAGTCCCATCTACTCAGGACGCTGAAGTTGGAGAATCGCTTAAACCCAGGAGTTTGAGTCTAGCCTGGGCAATACAGCAAAACCCCACCATCTCTAAAAAATTACTAATAAAGTTAAGTCCTAAGGAGAAGAGAGGAAATGAGGCCAAGAACACAGACAACTTAGCCTTACACACCCTACCTCTTAAGTTGGAAGTGGGTCAGAGTGTAAATACTGACAAAGACAGAGAGAGGAAGTTGAGAAAGGGTGATATCCTGAGAAGGGGATATAAGCTAAGGAATGATCTTAGCAAAATTGGGAATATGTGCTGAGAAAAACAAAATGAACTCAAGCAAAATAATAACAAAAAACTGGCAGGCAGCACAGTAGGTTCACCTAAGCCCACTAACATTAATAACCACAATAAATTGTTTGTTTCAATCAGAAAGGTCAAGTTATTTGTTTCAAAACCCTCAGCCCCCTCATAAAAATGATAAAGACTGGCCAGTTTATGTTCATAAAGTACTTGGAAAAAATGTGACAGAAGTATGATTAACTGAAAAATACCAATAACATTCAACTCATACGTATTTGATATTTTCACCATCTCTTTATACAGTAAGCTTTTTGTTGACATTATTATTATTTTGTTGACTCCATTTTTATCCAAATAATCTTCAAAGTACTTTACAAACAGTTATACCAAAAGGTAAGTTACACCTATATTTTGTATGCACACATCACTTCACTCCCAGAAAAAAAAAATGCAGTTATGTGCAAAAAATGAAAAATGGGTTACCGGATTTAAACTTCAGGAAGCATATTAAGAAAGAAAGCCTGTCATTATTCAAATCACCGTACAGCCAAGACTCCAATACAAAGTATGAAAGAATGGAGCTTGTGATGGTTATGATATGACTTCGCATCTATTAATTCTCCTACTTATTCAGAAAGCTGTTTTATGAGGTACTCGTGCTTATAGAGAAAACACAAAAAATATGGCAACATAGAAGAGTAACTTTCAAAGAGACTTATGCCCCAAAATGACAAAATATGACTTTAAGAACTACAAAAATATAATTATAAAACAAAGCAAACTTCAATAAAATACCTACTGAGTATATGGAACTACTAGTATGACTATAAAGTTATATTTGGGGAGATAAATGATACACCTCAAAAAAAGCAAAATGACAAAACAAAGCAAAAAAATACTTCATCTCAAAGACTAATGACAGGAATGGACTAAGTGCTCTAAAGCCACACTGGTTATTAACTTTATTAAGAAAATGAATTAAAAAAAAAAAGTTAAAAGCTGTCAAGCTCAGTACCAATAATATCAAATGCAACCCAGTTCTATTCGCAATTTCAACATATCCATCTCAATCCCTCCTATGCAAGTAAATTAAAATCCTACCTGCTTGCTGTAATCCATCACTCCATTTTCCATCACTGCTAACTTTTCTTGTAACTGGTGGACTTCCTGTTGAAGTTCTTGAATCCTGAAACACATTTACAACTAATGCCAATATGATTTTCTTAAGAAATACAAAATAACATGAAAGAAAACTAGATGGGTTATTTTATAAATTCAATCCTTTCTGCTTCTCAGCGAGGTCTGAAGCACTGTGCCAAGGGTCCCAAAGTCTATGTAAAATATATTACATCACCTTGGCGCCCACAGCACAGTTTTTATGGTATCAGCTACATACAGAGGCTGGCGGATTTGAACCCAGCTTGGGCCTGCTAAAATGACAGTGACAACTGCAACAAAAAGAATACCCAGGTGTTGTGGTATGCACCTGTAGTCCCAGCTATTTGGGAGGCTGAGACAAGACAATCACTTAAGCCCAAGAGTTTAAAGTTGCTGTAAGCTGTGACGCCACAGCACTCTACTGAGGGCGACATAGTGAGACTCTGTCTCAAAACAAACAAACAAAAAAACTATATACATATATAGCATAGCATGGTGGACTGTCAATTTTATGAGTATAGATTAAAAACTGTGTGGTAAATAATTTGAAACTCAAGATACATTATGCAATGAAACATCTTACTATTTCATTTTGATCCTCAGGGACAACTCTCGGAAGTATTGCTGCCAATTCTTAAGTTCACAAAACTGTAGGTCTAGCTCAAAGTGCACAACATTAAGTGAAATAAGAAACTAAAAGTGTTTATTTTGACATTAACCAACCTTGTATTATCTAACTAACTACTTTGCAATCCTAAAGAGAAGGAAAATATACAGTAATGCTCTAATTTTCCCAGTAACTATAATAAAAATTCTTCACTCTGGAACTTGTTAATTCTCACAGAATCAAGATTTTGTCCAAACTATGGGAATTCTTCAAGTATTCGAATATATTTGTAGTACATAAATATGACATCATCCGCTTTCATACTAGAAAGATGAAGCCTGAAACCAGGTCTGCTTTTAAGAGAGATTTTCCATGGAGGAGAATAAATGAGGATAAGCTGGATACAGCTTGTCTCTGCTATTACCAGAACCAAAGTTTTCACTTATCTAGGTTTAGGAGAATCCTGGGTAAGCAAGTGCGCTCCGAGAAATGCAGTACTGAATACCAACAAAACGTGCATGTGTAAACTAATGGGAACAAGATAATCAAAAGAGATTATGCAGCCCAATTAACTCCTTCAATAACAGTAACAGTCTGAAAGAGCCTAGATTATAATTTTAACAAAAGAGTAAGACAAGATATTTCATGGTTAAGGTCAGGTAACTATATAAATACAGGTACATAATATACGGTAAGAATAAGCAAAGAGAACCTGATTGGAACCTTTTCTTTAGATTATTATACTGAGATAATAAACTGAAAAAATACCCCTATATCCTCTGTCTAATCTACATAACAAAAAGCTATCTGGGTGGCGCCTGTAGTCAGTGGGTACGGTGCCGGTGACATACATGGAGGCTGGTGGGTTTGAACCCAAACCGGGCCAGCTAAAACTACAAAGCCAGCTACAACAACAAAAAAATAAAACAAAATAAAATAAAAAAAATAAATAAAAATAGCCAGGTGTTGTGGCAGGTGCCTGTAGTCCCAACTACTTGGGAGGCTGGGGCAAGAGAATCGCTTAAGCCCAGGAGTTTGAGGTTGCTGTGAGCTGTGACGCCATGGCACTCTACCTACCCAGGGCAACATAGTGAAATTCTGTCTCCAAAAAAAAAAAGTTATCTGCATCAACTATTTCCACTACTGCATTCCACAGTTCGAAATGCTTCCGCAGCTGGCACTGCAGAGGCTGTCACCAGTGCTTGCACCTTCCTTTAAACCCTTACCACTTTTTTTTTTTTTTAAGCAGAGTTTCATTTATTAACCCTCGGCAGAGTGCCGTGGTGTCACAGCTCACAGCAACCTCCAATTCCTTGGGCTTAGGTGATTCTCTTGCCTCAGTCTCCCGAGTAGCTGGGACTACAGGTGCCCGCCACAACGCCCGGCTATTTTTTTTGTTGTTGCAGTTTTTGGCTGGGGCTGTGTTTGAACCCACCACCGTCAGTATATGCAGCTGGCGCCCTACTCACTGAGCCATAGGCGTTTGTGTATCTCTCTTGTCTCAACTACTCTATTGGACTGCAAGCTTCTCAAAAGTAGCAACACTAGGCTCGGCGCCTGTGGCTCAACGGGCTAAGGCGCCAGCCACGTACACCTGAGCTGGCGGGTTTGAATCCAGCCCGGCCCGCCAAACAACAATGACGCTGCAACCAAAAAATGGCCGGGCCTTGTGGCGGGCGCCTGTAGTCCCAGCTACTTGGGAGGTGGAGGCAGGAGACTCGCTTGAGCCCAGGAATTGGAGGTGGCTGTGAGCTGTGATGCCACGGCATTCTATCCAGGGTGACAGCTTGAGGCTCTGTCTCAAAAAAAGAAAAAAAAAAAAAGTAGCCACACTATTTTATTTATCTTTACATCCTCACTATATACATAATGCCCTCTGTCCAGGCAGCTTTATGAAGTTTCAATTAAATAGAATTTATATGTGATTCTAATTTTAAGGAAATAGAAACATGAAGCTAGAGAAGGAAACAAGAATTTCAAATCCAGTCACAAAACTATTCATGTCCAAATAGCCTTTGACAGAAGTGTGAAGTAATACATGTTCTGGAAAAGATAATAGCAGGACTGGTAGTCAGTGGTTCCAGCTACTTGTGAAACAAAGGCAGGAGGATCACTTAAGTTCAGGAGATCAAGGCTGCAGTGAGCTATGACTGCACCACTGCACCCCAGCCTGGGCAACAGAGAAAGACTAGCTTTAAAAAAAAAGGACAACTCTTACTTGAAGATGTAAGAGCTACAAAGCTTTCAAAGCTACTTTAGTGAAAGACCTTCTAAATTATTTGAATGCAAGTATGAACAGAAACCTCACATATACAAACTTATTTGAAATCAAAGTTTCAAAATAAGTAAAACCACTGTATATCTTTCAGAAAGTATTTACTGAGTGTTTGTGAAAAATTCTCTGCTAAAGGCTGGAGATTTAACAAAAGTTGTCCTATCAAGAAACTTACCAATAATGAAGTAATCACTTAACACAAACCAACAAAAGCTTATTTAACGCACCTGTTATCAGCCACTTGCAGGAGATCTGCAATGTAAGGGTCATCTGGCTGGGGAACTGGATAGGAACTGACTTCCGAGGGCGGAACTGGCTCATCAATTTGCATTCGCTGACGCCTAAAAGCAATGCTTCTTTTCTTGCCACCTAAAAAAATAAGTGAATGTCTTAAAAAATTAAGAAGATAAACACTGTCTTAGAATCAAATAGTCCAGTTTAATGTTTTATTATAAAGTATGTCTCTAGTTCGTATTACATAGTGATAAAATATTTTCTCCTTTATATGTAAATACCCACCCTTGTCTTTAACTAAACAATGTATTCTTGACAACCTCAATATGGTTATAAACAACTTTTATGTATCTGCATACTTGGCACACACAGCCATACCGCATTTTACAGTGCTAAGCACTGCTGCACTTCACAGATGCTGTATTTTTTTTTTTATGAACTGAAGGCGCATGGCAACTGCAGGAAGCAAGTCTATCCAAGCCATTTTCCAACAGCCTGTGCTCATGTTTCTGTGTTGTAGTTTGGTAATTCTCATGATTGTTCAAACTTTTTCATTATTATTATAACATCTGTAATGGTGATCTTTGATGCTACTATTGTAAACGTTTTAGAGAGCTATGAACCAGGCCTGTATAAGACAGTGAACTTATCCGATACATGCTGTGCACGTCCTGACTTCTCCATTGGCCATTCCCCTGCCTCATTCCCTTTCCTTTGGTCCTATTCCCTGAAACACAACCGTACTGAAATTAGGCCAATCCCAAACCTATAATGGCCTCTAAGGTGTTCAAGTGAAAAGAAGGTATACATCTCTCACTTTAAATCAAAAGCCAGAAATGATTAAGTTTAGTGAGGAAGAAGCGTCAAAAGGCAACACGGGCCAAAATCCACGCCTTTCCCACAGAACAGTTAGCCACGATGTGAATGCAAAGGAAAAGCTCTTGAAGGAAATTAAAAGTGCTCCTTCAGTGAACACACAAATGATCAGAAAGCAATGGAGAAAGTTTTAGGGGTGTGGACAGATCAAACCAGCCATAATATTCCCCTCACCAAAGCCTAATCCAGAGCAAGGACCTAATTCCCTTGGATTCTATAAAGCAGTGGTTCTCGGCCTTCCTAATGCTGCAATGTATTTTCATTGTTAAAAAGGGGTCACGACCCACAGATTGAGAACCGCTGCTATAAAGGCTGAGAGAGGTGAGAAAGCTGCAGAGGAACAGTCGGAAGCTAGCAGAGGTTTAAAGAAAGAACCCAACCCCATAACATAAAAGGGCAAGTTGAAGCAGCAAGTGCTCATGGAGAAGCTGCAGCAAGTTATCCAGAAGATGTAGCTGAGATCAGTGATGGAGGTGGCTGCACTACACAACAGATCAGTGTAGAAGAAACAGCCTTCTACTGGGAAAAGATACTATCTAAGACTCTCATAGCTAGAGAAGTTAATGCCTTGCTTCCAAGGGCAGACTAACTTTCTTCCCAGTGGGTAGAACACCTGGTGACTTTAAGTTGAGGCCAGTTCTCACTTACCATTCTGAAAATCCTAGGGCTCTTCAAAATTATGCTAAATCTACTCTGCCTACACTCTATAAATGAACAACAAAGCCTAGATCACACACATCTGTCACAGCATGGTTTACTGAATATTTTAGGCCCAGTATTAAACCCTACTGTGCAGAAAAAAGATTCCTTTGAACATATTACTATTCATTGATCATGTACAAGGATTTGAATATTATTTCCATGCCCGCTAACATGACATCCACTTTACAGGCCATGGAGCAAGGAATAATTTCAAGTTTCAAGTCTTTTTTTCTTTTTTCTTTTCTTTTTTTTTTTTTTTTGGAGACAGAGCCTCAAGCTGTCATCCTGGGTAGAGTGCTGTGGCATCACAGTTCACAGCAACCTCCAATTCCTGGGCTCAAGCGAGTCTCCTGCCTCTGCCTCCCAAGTAGCTGGGACTACAGGCACCCGCCACAATGCCCGGCCATTTTTTTGGTTGCAGCCGTCAATGTTGTTTGGCGGGCCCGGGCTGGATTCGAACCCGCCAGCTCAGGTGTACGTGGCTGGCGCCTTAGCCCGTTGAGCCACAGGTGCCAAGCCAAGTTTCAAGTCTTATTATTTAAGAAATACATGTATTTTGTAAGGCTATAGCTGCCAAAGACTGTGATTCCTCTGATGGATCTGGGCAAAGTAAATTGAAAACCTTCTGGACAGGATTCACCATTCTAGACAGTAAGAACATTCATGATTCATGGGAGGTGGTCAAAATATTAACATTAATAGGAGTCTGGAAGAATTTGGTTCTAGCATCATGGATGTCTTTGAGCAGGTCAAGATGTCAGAGGAGGTAGTCAGACGTGGTGGAAAATACAAGAGAACCAGAAGCAGAAGTGGCAATTGATGATATAATTAAATTGAAGCGATCTCATGATAAAATTTGAGTGGTTGAGAAGTTGCTTCTTATGGATGAGTAAAAATAGTAGTTTCTGGAGATGGAATCTACTCCTGGTGAAAATTCTGTGAGCACTGCTGACATGACCACTTAGACAATTACATAAACTTAGTTGATAAAGCAGAGGGAGGCTTGGAGAGGATTGAGTCTAATTTGGAAATAAGTTTCACTGTGGGTAAAATGCCATCAAATAGTATCACATGCTACAAAGAAACCTTTCATTAAAGGAAGAGTCCATTCATGCAGTAAACTTCATTGTTGTCTTACTTTAAGAAATTGCCACAGCTACCTCAACTTTCAGCAACTACCACCCCAGTCAGTCAGCAACCATCCCCGTCAAGTCAAAAAATCCTCCACCGGCAAAAAGGTTACCGAAGACTTACTGAAGATGAACATTATCATTTGTTAGTAACAAAGCCTTTTTGGGGGTAGGGTGGGAAAGGACAGGGTCTCACTCTGTCACCCAGGCTACAGCACAGTGGCGTCATCACGGCTCACTACAACCTCAAACTTGTGGGCTCAAGAGATCCTCCTGCTTCAGCCTCCCAAAGTGCTAGGATTCTAAGCGTGAGTCACCACACCAGGCCCAATGAAGCACTTTTAAATTACCGTCTGTGCATTTTTTTAGACATAATTACGGTTAGCAGACTACAGTATCGTGTAGACATAACTTTTACATGCACTAGGAAAGAAAATAAAGTGGGCGGCTCACTTTATTACAGGATTCGTTTCTTTCTTTTTTTTTTTTTTTTTGAGACAGAGCCTCAAGCTATCACCCTGGGTAGAGTGCCGTGGCATCACAGCTCACAACAACCTCCAACTTCTGGGCTCAAGCGAGTCTCTTGCCTCCGCCTCCCAAGTAGCTGGGACTACAGGCGCCCACCACAACGGCTGGCCATTTTTTGGTTGCAGCCGTCATTGTTGTTTGGCGGGCCCGGGCTGGATTCGAACCTGCCAGGTCAGGTGTACGTTGCTGGCACCTTAGCCCGTTGAGCCACAGGCGCCGAGCCTACAGGATTCATTTCAATGCAGTGATCTGCAACGGAATCCGCAGGACCTCCAAGACACGTCTATCTGCTCAGATTCAATCTGTTCCTTTCCTAGATGAGGATGAGACTTTGGCAAGAAGAAAAGCTGGGCATGCCTTGTGGTATTTGGTATTATGACCTCAAGAAATCATTACTAGCAGAAAGCTGTCAAACAAGGAGCTTATGGCACCGAGAAAATACACACACTACAAATACACACTTAGGAGAAGGGAACACTTGTACACTGTTGGTGGGGATGTAAAGGAGTACGCCCACTGTGCAAAACTGGATGGAGGTTTCTCAAAAAAGTAAAAGTAGAATTTACCGTATGATCCAGCAATCTCATATATCCAAAGGAAAGGAAATGCGGGTATTTAAAAGATAGCTGGACTCCTGTATTTATTGCAGCACTATTCTCAATAGCTAAGAAATAGCATCAATAATAAGTGTATAAAGAAAATGTGGTATATATGAACAATGGGATATTACTCAGTCAAAAAAGAATGAAATCCTTTTTGCAGCAACATGGATGAAACTGGAGGTCATCATGTTAACTGAAATAAGCCAGGAAGAGAAAAATAACTGTCACATGCTCTCACTCATACGAGGGGGCTAAAAAAGTGAATCTCACAGAGGTAGAGTTGATTTGTGGTTACCAGGGGCTGGGAAGGGAAGTGCAGCGGATGAAGAGAGGTTGGTTAAGGGGCACAAAAACACAGAAGGAATAAATTCTACTACTGGACAGTACAGTAGGAAAATTGCAGTTAACAAAAATTCATTGTATACTTTAAAATAGCTACAAGATAAGAACTGTAATGAACCCAACACAAGGATACATGTCTGAGGTAATGGATATCCCAGTTACCCTGATTTGATCATTACACACTATATGCTTGTATCAAAATATCACATGTACATCCAAAATATGTACAACTACTATATATCAATTAAAAAAAAGGTGATTATTTACTAATGTCAAAAAAGCAGATGACTGAAATTTTAAGCACCAAAATTAGAATAGAAGGGAATGTCATCTGTAAAACAAGCCATGCTATAATGTGATTTAGTAGAGAATATTTTTTAAATTATTTTTAATTAAGTACCAGGAGTAAATTTTGTTATGGGTAGATATACTATATTGTCTTGGTCTACAACACATTGATAGGCTGAGTACAGAATGCTGTAATCCTAGCATTCTGGGAGGCTGAGGCGGGTGGACTGCCCAAGCTCAGGAATTTAAGACCAGCCTAAGCAAGAACAAGACCACCTTTCCAATAAAAAAAGAAGAGAAAAACTAGCCAGGTGTTATGGTGGGCACTTGTAGTCCCAGCTACATGGGAGACGGTGGCATCACCTGAGCCCAAGAGTTTGAGGCTGCTGTGAGCTATGAAGCACTCTATTGAGAGTGACTCTGTGAGACTCTGTCTCAAGGGACAAGAACAAAAAAACCCCCAAACACTGACAATTTACTTTTTTAAGTATCATGCCAAGATAAGTACACTTGAAAAATGAAAAATCCTCATGAAGAACAAACGTAATTCACAATTTTGTCTTAAGTAGAATTCTAGTAAATGTGTATACTCCTGTCTCCAGATTTAAGGATGAAGAAATTGAGCCAGAGGCATTTCAGTGGCAGCTTGTACTCTACATCTAAACAGAGCTAACCACTTCCTTCTTCCTTTACCTCATGCCTTTCCTCCTTGCTTGATCCTTCTGTTTCTTTCAAAAACTCTCTTCTTCTTCTAGTTCCTTAAATACAGTTTCCCTACGGTCTGGCTTTGGTTCTCTTCTGTTCCCAGGCTACGTAAGCTCACTAGAAAATTCCTACCACATCCCCAATACTCTAGTGACTCTCAAATTTGAATCTCTATCTGGGTACACACTTCTGAGAACAGATATACATGCCACTGCTTACTAAAGGTTTCAGCATGAACGTTCTGTGGGTATAATATACTCAACTCATTCAAAAGTAGACTTCACTCCACTTTCCACATTCTCTATCTTGAGAAATAGTACCATGAACCACTCACTAATTCTCTTGAAACTGAAATCTGGGAATGCTTCTACTTCTCAAATCTATCACATTCAGTTGCTAAATTCTATAATTTACACATCTTTCATCTCTCCTGAATCTGTCCCAGGATTTGCTCAAGAAACCTGATTATCCTCTTTTTTTACCTTAATCTACTACTTACTTTCTGAGATCCTCCCACTTTCACCACCTTTTCTGCCCTTGGCTCCCTGCCCCTGTGGCCATCTCAAGCCCCACAGATTCCTTCACAACCCTGGCCTCACCGTTCTAATCCCTCCAATGTCCACAATCTCCCCTCCACTCAGTTACAGGCACAAAATAACATGACTGTGTTCTGGACACTGTCATCATCACAACTGTACCAACTAGATCCTCAACACTGAAACTCCCTTTGACTGCAAACTTCACTCTAACCAAATTACTTCCGGTCCTCACTGTGCTCTTTAATCCTCTCTCTATCCAGGCTCACAATCCGTCGGCCTCCTGTGTCTCACTTACATCCACAATCTTGATCCCAAGGTTTGGTGTTCTTGATACTAGTATTGGAGATTCTTACACCACCTGCTGAACCACCACCAACTTGGATAGGGCCCATCACTTTTTTTTTTTTTTGCTCTACAACTACTTAGCGCTAAAAATAGCAAGACAAACTAAGAAGGTATACAATTTCCAAATTCTTTGAGTTATCAATTACTTTTATGACTGAAGTAATAATCATGATAATAATAACAGAAAAAAAGAATTAAAAATAGTGATTAGAGAAATAAAACTTTGAGCATTGAAATTAGGTCACTTGTATCTAAAAAACTATTACTATCCAAGTTTCTAAACACATGTATAAAATATTACCTGAGTCTTCAGAAATAAATCAAAAATTTATCCAATATAGCTATCTATTTCTACCTACCTATCTTTCTATCTATCTCTACCTACCCCTCTATCTTAGATCATGTCTCACTGTTGCACAAGGGGGGGTGCAATGGCCTGATCATGGCTCATTGTAACCTCAAATTCCTGTGCTCAAGCCATCTTAGTCCCTCAGCCTCTTAAGGAGGTAAGACTATAGGCACACACCACCACACCCAGCTAAATCTTTTCAAATTCACATGCCTGGGAATGAAAATCCAAAGTCCAGTTTTAATATCTTTAAAAGGTTAAATGTGTATAATTTGTTTTCAAAAGGAATGCACTTACCCGGCGTTTGTACTACAGCTTGCAAATTCTTTTCTTGAAGTTGTTGAATTTTTTCATTCTTAGCTTTACTTTCTTTCTCCAAAAGTTTGAGTTTATGAACATATTGGGTATTCAGAAATTTGAGATCAGCTGTTTCACGTGTATTCTTCTTCAGTGAAGTTTTCAACTCTTAAAATGAAAGAGCATCATCATAGCTCACAGCAGACTCAAACTCTTGGGTTCAAGAATTTCTCTTGCCTCAGCCTTCTCAGTAGCTGGGAGGACAAACGCTTCGCTAATGGTTTTTCTGTTAGTTGTAGGGATGGTGTCTCGCTCTTGCTCAGGCTGGTCTCAAACTTCTGAGCCCAAGTAATTCACCCACTTTGGCCTCCCAGGCTATGAGGATTATAGGTCTGAGCTACCACACCCCGCCTTTCTTTTATTTTATTTATTTATTTTTTTAAATATGGAACGCTTGTGCAGGGGCCATGCTAATCTTCTCTGTATGGTTCCAATTTTAGTATACGTGCTGCCGAAGTGAGCATTCTTCATTTTATTTTTTTAAAGACAGCGTCTTACTCTGTCACACAGGCTAGAATGCAGTGGCATGATCATAGCTCACTGCAGCCTTAAACTTCGGGGCCCTAACAATCCTGCCTCAGTCTCCCAAGTAGCTGGGACTACAGGCAAACACCACCAGGCCTAGTTAATTTTTCTACTTTTTATAGAGATGGAATCTTGCTATGTGCCAGGTTGATTTTAAGAGGCTAAGCACAGTAGCTCATGTGTATAAACCCAGCATTTTAGAAGGCTGAAGTAGGGGAATTGTTGAAAGCTGGGAGTTCAAGACCCAGCAGGGCAACATAGCCAGACTCTGTCTTTACCAAAAAAAACCTATTCTTAATTTTTTTATTTTAAAATCAGGAAATCCATGTTTTTAAAGTTAACAAAATATAAAAAGTCGTATCAATTTGAAGTTTCACCTAGGCTCGGCGCCAGCCACATATACCGAGACTGGCGGGTTCAAAGGACAACTACAGCAAAAAATAGCTGGGCGTTGTGGTGGGCGCCCTGTAGTCCCAGCTACTTAGGAGGCTGAGGCAAGAGAATCACTTAAGCTCGAGAGTTGGAGGTTCCTGTGAGCAACCACTCTACCAAGGCTGACATAGTGAGACTCTGTCTTAAAAAAAAAAAAAAAAAAAAGATTCCATTCTACCTCCCTGTTCAAAAACCAACTATTAAACAATCAGACTGATATATATCTTTCACCTTACTTTATACTTTTATTTTCAGTAAGAGAAAAAACAAAAGTTGTTTTAAGAACATTTCTTCAGTTACAGCATTTCGTACTCTCTGTAGCAATTTTCATTCTAAAAATCTCATCCACATATTTATTTTCCTCCCCAGGAACTCTTTAACATACTCTACACTCACAGTATTTCAGGAGCTATTAGTAGAAGAGCTACTGTATTTTCTAGTCAATAGTTTTAAAATTAGATCTTATCCTTTCCTACATATAAAACAAAAATGGTCAAGATCTTACATGCTAAAAATTACCAAATTTTCATTTACCTTTAATGTGTTGGTCTGAGTGTTCTCTCAGTTTCATTAACTCCAGGTATAATTCATTATTTTCCTTAGTCAATCTTGTATTTTCAAGTTTATATGGTTCCAAAACAAAATCAAAATTGGCACTATCTTTTTCAGCTTTCACAGTAGATAATTTTGACTGCCGAAGGCTTTCTGTTGTATGAACTAGGTCACTAAAATTAAAGGACGGAAAATGTAAATACAAGGAAACATTACATCAACTTTCTAGCAACTAAAAACATATTCCTAAAATACAGACATGAGGTGCAGAATGACGTTTCAGTCGAGGACAAATCACACAGAAGACGGTGGCCCCATCAGGTTACAACGAAGCTAAAAATCCCTATTCCTTAGTCACAGCTGAGAGAAGGCTGTAGCATGACACTGTTACCTCTTCTGTGTTTACATATATTCAGGTACAAAAATACTTACCACTGTGTTACACCGGTAGTACAACAGTATTCCCTATACTAACAGACTGTAAAGGTTTGTAGTCATTAAGCAATAAGCCACACCATGTTGTCTAGGTGTGTAGAAGGCGATACCATGTAGATTATATAAATACATTCTAGATGCCTGCACAAAGATAAAATTGCCTGAAGACACATTTTCAGAATGCATACTCATCGTTAAGTGACACATGACTATGTTAATGTGAAATGAGATCAAAATCTGAAAAAAGAAGGAACACTACAATTGTTCCAAGGTTTCAGGAGGTCCTGAAAAACTTCTCAAAACAAGATTATGAAATACATACATGTCAGAATCATCTTTGGCTCTCCACTCTTATTCATGCCCTATGTCCAATTAGTCACCTAATCCTACGGAATCTGTGAGATTTGATTATTAAGCAAATATCTGAGTGTCTGCTATGTGCTAAGCCTTAAAAGCACAATCAATAAGATAATAGTACCTCACCTCTAATACCTGTTAGCTTACTGTAACTAAGTAAGCTATCCGTAAACACAGACCTGTTTACTCAGTAAATATTTATGGAGCAGGGAACACAAAGAAGTCCTCACCATCAGGGAGCTTTTAGACAGTTTGTCATAAAATTATGATAACATGAAAAATAGCCAGGTGTTGTGGCGGGCTCCTGCAGTCCCAGCCACTCGGGAGGCTGAGGCAAGAGAATCGCCTAAGCCCAGGAGTTGGAGGTTGCTGTGAGCTGTGACGCCACAGCACTCTACTGAGGGTGATAAAGTGAGACTCTGTCTCTACCAAAAAAAAAAAAAAAAAAATTATGATAACGTGATAAACTCAACAAATACGTTAGTGCCTACTGTCTGTTCAACCTGTCCATATAGCAGTGACAAAGTCAGAGTTTCTGGTCTCACGGAGTTTGCATTCTAAAAGAATCAAAAACAAGTTTCAATGATGACACGTAGTTAACACAAGTAACACACGTAAAGGGAGTCCTGGAAGACGGGTAAACTGAGAAGCTAACCAGGCCCAATGGCAAGGGAGGAGGGAGAAAAGAAAGGAACCTACAGGCAGATGGAACAGCACACAGGGACCAAAGGTAAGGGTGCACACATATGTACTCAGGACGCCTCAGCTGGTTTAACACACGGGACAGGAAGCTGCAGGAGAAGCAGCAACTAGATCACGAAGGGCTCAGCTGGCCACATGAAAGGCCACAAAATACCTTTATCCACTCTTTCCATCATCGTTGCTTGTATCTCTGCTACAAGTGCTTCCTAAACAACCGCCCTGACCCAGTCTCAAACCACTCCAATATAGCTCTTGTGAAAACGAAAAAAGTCACAAAGAACTTTTCAGTCAAGGTAACATATAACAGCTAAAGTAATGATCAACAACATATTAGAGAACCATTATTAATATAAAATGATGTTTTCAGTTCATGATGGACTGCAGACACAACAATGGCTTGGCAAGACTATGTGTATAAAAGAATAGAAAAATTCTCATTTCATAATGATGTCTTGATGATCCCGACCCTGCGTAAGCCTAGACTAATGTGTGTTTGTATCTTAGATTGCACAAAAAAGTTTAAAAAGTAAAAAATTTTAAAAATAGAAAAAAGCTTGCAGAATAAGGATATAAAGAAAATATATAAAATAGCTTATAGAATAATGATGTGGAGAAAAAATGTGCAGCTATGTTTATGCTATTACACGAGAGTCAAACTGCTAAAATTAAAAAGTTTATTAAGAAGTTACAGTAAGCTAATTTATTACTGAAGAAAAAAAATTTTCTTTTCTTGTTTGTTTGAGACAGAGTCTCATCTGTCACCCTCGGTAGAGTGCTGTGGCATCACAGTTCACAGCAACCTCCAACTCTTGGGCTCAAGTGATCTTCTTGCCTCAGCCTCCCAAGTAGCTGGGATTACAGGCTCCCGCCACAACGCCCGGCTATTTTGAGAGATAGGGTCTCACTCAGGCTGGTCTCAAACTCCTGACCTCAAGATATCCACTCACCTTGGCCTCCCAGAATGTAGGATTACAGGTATGAGCCACCGTGCCTGGCTTCCAAGAAAAAAAATGTTTTAGATAAATTTAGTGGAACCTAAGTGTACAGTGATGTCCGAGGCTTTCACATTCACGCACCACTCACTGTCTCATCTGCTGTAACTTTCAGTCTTATAAGCTCCATTCCTGGTAGGTGCCCTATATAGATACACCATTTTTCTTTTCTCTATGCTGTACTTCACTACAACTTTTGTATGTTTACATACACAAATAACTACTATTGTGTTATATTGCCTACAGTACTCAGTACAGTAACATGCTGTACAGGTTTGCAGTCCAGAAGCCACAGGCTATACCACATAACCTGGATGTGTCGTAGGCACCACCTACTCTGTGTAAGTACACTCCATCACGTCCACTTAACAAAATCACCTGATGACACATTTCTCAGACTGTATCTCCCTTGTTAAATGATGCATGACCATGAAGCAGACACAGAACTTAGACAAGTGTCTGTCACCTTCATCAGAAACCAAGACAATTGCAGTCCTCGTAGGAGAAAAACTTCAGAAATGTTTACTATGAACAGTTCGGTATGAGTGGTGATTGCTGGAGTTACACAATGTGGAAACCTTCATTGAGGACAAGTGAGCAGGATCCAAGGAAGAATAGCTGAGCTACAGATGATTTAAGGACTTTTCAAAAATATACAATTTCTCTACTGAAGCATGAAGTTCAATCAGAAACTGTGTAAGCAGATTAAGGAGTATACAGGTTGAGAACAGTATTTTTGTCTTTACCTGAAAAGTTTTTCTACTAATGGTAAACTGTCCACTGTCAGAGTGTGGCGGTATCCCAGCTGATCCAATCTTTTTCTAACATGAGCATACTTTCTTTCCACAGCTGTAGTCATCCTATCTTCCAAAATCAGTTTTATTCACTTCTACAAATTAAAGTCCTAAAAAAAGAATGAAATATAATTATATTTTGTAGCTATTATTGTTGTTTCACAGTAGGAAAGAAAGATGATTTTTTTAATATGAAAAAAATTAGTTTTTGTTTTTTTAGGTGGGCAGTCTTCTGGAAGATTTAGATTTAAATTCAATCCTTATAATATTCCTGCCGCTACATTAAAATAAGCATCCCTTCAGAAAACTAAATGTAAAAGCTAAAAAAAAAAAAAAAAGCTTCTAGAAGAAAACAGAAGATTCTCCAAAGCCTGAGGAAGGCAGAGAATTCTTAGAGAGCCCTCTTTTAAAAGCACAAAACATAGGGCGGCACCTGTGGCTCAAGGAGTAGGGCGCCGGCCCCATACACCAGAGGTGGCAGGTTCAAACCTGGCCCCAGCCAAAAATAGCAAAAAAAGAAAGAAGCACAAAACACATAAAAGAAATATCTGATAAACTGGACTTGATCAAATTCATCGAAATACATATTCCATTAAGGATATGAAAAGGAGCTGGACATGGTGGGTCCTGCCTATAATCCTAGCAGTTTGAAAGGTCAAGGAAGGAGGATCACTTGAGGCTAGCACTTCAAGACCAGCCTGAGCAACACAGTGCACCTCTTCTCTACAAAAAATGTAAACATCAGCCAGGTGTGTAGCACGTGCATATAGTCCCAGCTACATGGGAGGCAGAGGCAGAAGGATCTCCTAAGCCCCGAAGATTGCAGTGAGCTATGATGATGCCATTACACTCTAGCATGGGGAACAGAGGGAGTCCTTCTCTAAAACAAACAACAAAAAAAACAAAAGGCAAACCAGAGAGTGTGAGAAAATATTTACCATATTTGAAAAAGGATTTTTATACGGACTATAAAAGGAACTCTTTTTTTTTTGAGTCAGAGCCTCAAGCTGTCGCCCTGGGTAGAGTGCCATGGCATCACAGCTCACAGCAACCTGCAACTACTGGGCTTAAGCGATTCTCTTGCCTCAGCCTCCCAAGTAGCTGGGACTACAGGCACCTGCCACAATGCCCGGCTATTTTTTGGTTCCAGTTGTCATTGTTGTTCGGCAGGCCTGGGTCGGATTTGAACCCGCCAGCTCTGGTATAGGTGGCTGGTGCCTTAGCTGCTTTAGCTACAGGCGCCAAGCCTTTTATAAAAGGAACTTTTACTATTCAGTACTAAGAAAAACTAAAATGCAATTGTGTGAAAGACGTGAGGCACTTCACAAAAGACATCTGAATGGGAATAATCATATGAAAATATGCTTAACATTAGTTATCAGGGAAATACAAATTAAAACCACAATGAGGTGCATCTTTGTCCACAGTGAAAAAGCTAAAATTAAAAGGATCAATACCAGATGTCTGCAAAGGCATGGAGCAACAGCAATCTTCACACACTGATGACAGGAGTGTAAAAATCTCTTTGGAAGAAGTCTGGCAATTTCTTATAAATACTTCTACTCCATATCTGAGTAAATCTATTCCTAGTCATTTTTGCAAGGAAATGAAAATAAACATCTACAGAAAGATTCTGCTAGAATGCTCACAGTAGTTTTATGCATGATAGCCTGAAAGTGCAAACAATCCACCAGTAACAAAAGTGATAAACCGTAACATCTCACAACACATAACAAGAAAGGGTTAAAGGGAAGAAACCGATACATACCAATAACATGGGATGAATCTCAAAAACATCATTTGAGCAAAAGAAGCCAGACACATTATGATTCCATTTACAGAGAGTTCAAGACCAGGCAAAATTTAACCATGGAGACAGAAATTAGAACAGCAGTAGCCCTGGGTGATGGCAGAGGGGTGGTGGGTATGGTGGAGATTGGCTGGAAGGGCAAAGAGACAACTTTCTAGTGATGAAAATATTATGCTGACTGGCAGTACTGGTTACACAGATATATATGTGCACATTTAAGAAAGATTTTCAAATAGTATGCTTAAGATCTATGCATTTTTACCATATAAGTGTCTGCCCTAAAATGGAATCGTTCAAAGACCATTTCTTTAGAAACTTTGCTCTTTTCTGACCTTTGCCTATAAATGTAGTCATATTTCTTTATTAACCAAATAAACACTTACATCTCTGTTGTTTTTTAAAATGTATAAAACATACAATGCATGCATGTCAATACACGTAAGAATTTGATCTTCACAACTCCCCGAAGAGGAAGAAAAGGTTAATGATATTCCTATTTAAAGAAGAGGAAAGGATGTCTCAAGAAAGTAACTGTTCCCAAACTACATGAACACAGAGCAAGTGTGCAGCCACTGGAGGTCAGCACACTGGTTTCTGTACCAGGTGGCCTGAAATTACCAAATCTTGTCTAATTTAATATGCCTTCTTGGTTACTCCTTCCTACAAATCTTACTCTCTGCTCTTAGTAACCTTTTCTCTGAGTAGTTTCCCCACAAAGTTCTAGGTTCCTTCCACAAAAGGGACCTAACTGACACAGGGAGTTTTAGGGACACTCCTGCAGACATTAAAAATACCCCTGACAAACCCAGGTGTATTACTAGCAGAGTCTGCAACAAATAGTTCTCTTTATCTGCTACCACGTCTGGTTACCTAGAAAAAAATACCTTCTTGCATCCTGTTTTGGGGAGAGAGAGCTGAGAATGAATATAAATCAATAAATATGGCAAGGGCCTCAATAGTTGGGACAGATTTAAATCCTCCTATGGACAAAAACATGGATTCAGCTTTCCCCACCCAGGGACCCTTGCCTTCCCCCATACCCTCCTTGCAAACACTGTGGCAATACTCTAAATTGCTAGCAAAACAACATAAAAGGTTAGGTTTGGGGATCCCACACCACACACGTTAGGAATTACCATCGTCTACGTAACTCTGGAGAGTGGACGTCTAAAAACCACTACATCTTCTTTTTACAAAAACATCCTGTAAGTCTGTATGTTTCCAATCACAAGGGCTTTAGAAAATCAAACAAATCCCCCAAACAACAAAGAGACCCGTTCACAGGGGGGATCTCTGAACCTTTCCTCTTTCAACGTGCAATAGCGCGGCCTGGAAGGCAGAGGGGCTGTTTGCAAAGCTGCTGGGCAAACACTGGCTGTCTTTGTACTCCTGGGGAATTTCGGTTACAAAGAGAGCGAACATTCTCCCACTGAGGGGCATTTTAGTTGTTAAATGGATCCGTCAGTCCCAGCAGGCTGGTCTGCACGGCTCACACAGATGTCCCCGGCTAATTTGGGGTTTGCAACTTTCCTACGGGAGCTGCGGGCGGGGGTGCGGCAGCCGGGCGGTGGGAGTCCCCGCGCCCCGACCCGGCGGCTCCTCGTCCTCTTCCCCCGACCCGGCGGCTCCTCGTCCCCGCGCCCCGCCCGGCGGCTCCTCGTCCCC
>CAUYRH010182356.1:0-24232 GCA_963574655.1 Perodicticus potto
TTCTATGCATCTCTCCCCTGTGAGACATATCCTAATCTCAGGAACCATGCACTCAAAATGGCAACCATCTTTGGCAGCACTTATGTCTGTGAACAGACTTTTTCCAGAATGAAACATCTGAAATCTCCAACCAGATCTAGAATAACTGATGCACACTTGCATCGCTTGTTACGACTAGCAGTGACAAATATGGAACTGGACATTGACCATCTCATTAGCCAAAAGCAGGCTGGCCCATAGTTCCCATTGAAATACTGGGAAGTTTGTTGATTTAACTTTTTTTGTTCTTCATTTTAAATATTGTATTTGTTCCCACTTTATTATTTTACTTCAAAATAAGATATGTGCTGTGTGCATAGGAATTTGTTCATAGTTTTTTTTTTTAAACTACAGTCTGGCCCACCAACTGTCTGAGGGACAGTGAACTGGCCCCCTGTATAAAAAGTTTGAGGACCCCTGGTTCAGAAGAACCAGGTAGAAAGACAAGCTTGGTCACCACTTCTCAGTGGGTGGCTCCAGATTATTTTAATGGAGAGGGAGGAGCTTGCCAGGGACATGCTGTTTACCATATGAAAGGGAGGAGGCTACTGGGTTGTGGACCAATCCTAATACCCTAATTACCTGGAGGGCTTCCACAAAAATCACCTGTGCAAGGGCCTAATCTCTGGCTTTCTGCAATCCCAGGCAGTCAAAAGTCAACTATGGAAAGGTGGACCCTCCTGATCCCTCTGAGCCAGGCAGCCCTCCATGACACTGGTGCCTTTAACCAGAAGACCCACCATACCCAGAAGGTCTCACTGGGACCTCTGCTCTATTTCATAGCCACCATACACACTCCTATTTGTGAATACATATGAGTTAAAAACGTATATTTTTAAGAAGTGTGATAAGGGGTGGTGCCTGTGGCTCAGTTGAGTAGGGTGCCAGACCTACATACTGAGGGTGGTGGGTTCGAACCTGGCCCTGGCCAAACTGCAACAAAGAATAGCCAGGCATTGTGGCAGGTGTCTGTAGTCCCAGCTACTCAGGAGGCTGAGTCATGAGAATTGCCTAAGCCCAAGAGCTGGAGGTTGCTGTGAGCTGTGATGCCATATCACTCTACTGAGGGTGACAAAGTGAGACTCTGTCTCTAAAAAAAAGAGAGAGAGAAGTGTGATAAGGTTTGTAAGGGTATAATAAACTTTCTATAAGTATTTTTGTTGCATTACTTGGAAAAACGTAGCAATGCTACATGAAATAAAAGCAAATATTTCTTTTTTCTTATAAGCACCCTGAATCAGTGTTTCCTAATCTTTATAATTGCCCCCTCTTTTAAAAAGTCTTCTAGATATTTTGTTCCTAATCACAAACTTCAAACTTATATGGAATTTTAATACCACAGTTAAATTTCATACACAGGTTTATATACTCTGCATATCTATCTCTGCATTATACATAAAAAGATAAGAATTTCTTGCCCCTTCCCTAACTAAAAACAAATTTTCACCCCTTTGGAGGTGTTTTAAGTCCTTGTTGAGAATGGATGCCTGGCAGGTAGACCTGGTCAGATGTTACCACAGCAGAGTTTCATATTCTCAGGAACAAAATTCTTTGAACACCACCTTCTATTATTTATAGTCTATAGTTTTCATTGTGTACTAATAAATATGACATTTAATATATACTATAACACAACTTTCATCCTCAATAAAATTATCAATGCAGATTTTAAAATTAAAGAAGTTATTATGCAAAGAAACTATTATATTTGTTCTTAGGACTGCATATAACCAAGGAAAAGTTTTTTTTTAGAATGAAAAATGTGAGAAATTAGTTAAAAATGTTTGTTTTCCAAAAGAACTTGTAGTTGGATTTGTAAGGCCAGCAGGTAAAATAACATGATGTCTGCCAAATTTCTGAGGCTAAGAAGAAAGTAACTGAATGGAAATTATTATGGTTAATACAAACGGAACAAGGGAAATTGCTCTGCTTCTTTAATTCAATGAATAATATGTGACGATTTATAGGTGACAAATTACAAAAGGGCTGAGTGTACCCTACAGGGTATAAAGATAGAATGGTAGAGATACTGCCTATATGTGGAAAAATATTTCAACTATATTATCTAAGATTTGTATTGCAGGCTCTTTCATAATTTCAAAGAAATATAAAAGATTGTCATGAGAAAATGAATGCATGTTTATTACAAAAGAAGATGATAAAACAAGACTCATATGAAACCTAATTCAGGTAAATGAAATTCTCCTAAATGAAATTCAGATTGAATAACATGAAAAAACGATTACTTGTGGCATTCGAGAGCTGTCTCTCAATCCCTTATTCATAGATTATAGTGCACCATCAGTATTCCATAGGGTTAAAGAACAAACTCTTGAGATAGATAGTTGAATAGCCCAGACTGTGGTTATTCCATTATTTTTTTTAACCTAACAAGATATTGTCCAAATCCTTTAGAAACAATTCCAAAAGCTACTATCTAAAGAAACCTATCTAATTAAAGTTTCCCAGGAAATGAAATTAAACTTAAGAACGTGAAAGACTGCGGCTATGGCGAGATTGGTTACTTTCTTAATTTGGTCATTTCTTGTGATTAACGAATTCAAATGTGGGTGTCAGATTTTGTTGGAACGAAAATGAATGGCTTTTTTTCTTAATTTCATTTGAACAAATATCATAAAACCAAATGTCTTCAGAGGAACATAGAAATCACTTTTCTAGAAAAAAATGACTTCCTCCAAGGTGGCAAGATGAGCCCGTGCTTTATGATAGCCCTTCTGCTTCAACACACTGCAGGTGTGAAAAAAGACAGGAGACCAAAGAGACAGTATGGAGTTCTAAACAAGGTAAACCTCTGTGTTGACCGAAATACAACAGGGACTCCTGCTGGGTTAAGAAGCAGTGCAATTTTGGACTAAAATGTTTCCTACAGGGTAAGGAGACTAAAGCGCCTCAGGTGAGATAAAGATAAGAACCCTTGTGACTTAAAAAGACAGGGATTGGGATGGGTTTTCCCTGCTACTTGAGATTACACTGGAAGCTGCAGGCCTCCAGAGGCATGAGGATAAGTAGCCCATAGAAAGGGTCAAAACTCCCTGGTAGACTGGTCGTAAGACAAGTGACATCTCCAATATTAAGGAACTAGCAACCTCCAAATGACATTAAAAAAACATGGCCCTTGTTTGGATGGCATTCAGGATCAAGGTAAAGGCAACTATAATATCACAAAGAAAATTAGAGGTGATAACAGAGGGAGGGGGAGGGAGAAACAATGCAATCCACCAAGCAAAATGAGGCCTCAGGCCAGACTTAAAAAACATGAAGAAATCTCACAAAGAGACAACACAATGTGGAAATTCAGAACACAAATTCACTCTAGATAAAATTCATTTTCTGAGAGAACTTCTAAAGAAGTTCATTTAAGATGCCCAAAGAGATCAGTGAAAAGGAGGAAATTATTAATAAAGAGTAGAAATAAGGGAAATCAATAACACAAAATATTGAGAACAAACCAATCATTTCAGACAGAGAAGAGATTGTTCATATCAAAAAGGAAGAAGAAAGAAGGAGAAGGAGGAGGAGGAGAAAAGTTGGTTCTCTGTGAACCAAAAATCAAGACTGTGGCTGCCTTTTGCTCTGGGTTTCCTGGTTGTCCGTACCCTGCACGTTGTTACACATCGGTGTGCTGAGAGAGTGACGCGTCCTGACAACCCAAAGAGAGGCTACCGGAAGTTTCACATTTGGGGTCCCCACCCAGTCTGTGCCTTACTTGGCTCTTCAAATAGCTATTTCCAATTTATATCCTTTTTGTAGGGAAAAAAATATGATCATAAATATAGCACTTCCCCGATTTCTCATGAGTCATTCTAGCAAATCACCAAATTTGGAAAGACTAATGGGAACCCTCAAATTTGCAGCCTGCTGGCCTGGGTAAGGGAGGCCTTGGAAACCCCCAAGCTTACCCCAGCATCTCGAGTGAAGGCAGTCTTGCAGAGGACTGTGCCCCATGACTGTGAAGTCGGGTCCAATTCTAAAGCATAGACGTCATTGACTTTAATATAAAAGAAAGTTATAAATAAATGATATTGGTAGCCAGAAGGATGACATCTTTAGATGTAGTAGTCATTGTAAAAACCCTGAAAGGATATTATATAGAGGTGAAACATTAGTTAAAATTAATAACTCTACAGAGAGCAAGTCATAAACCACAAACCAATAAACCATAAAAATTAAACTATAAAATAAATCATTAATTGAAATATCCCTCTCCCTTCTGTCCACCAGGGACCCTACTATAAAACCTAGGATCACATGAAGTTCCAGAGGAACTTTATTTACACTCTTTCACAGGAGAGAAAAAGAGGAAAATAACCCTAGATCATATCAGAAAGGAGGTATAACTTTCCTAACAAAAGCAGGCTAACAATATAAAATCAAATCAAATCATAGAATAGCCATCCTTATGATGAGATTCAAAAAACCCTAGATGCAATGGTAGCATACTTCATTTGTGTATTAAAAATAACGGTACAAAAATCAAGTGTCCCAGGAATCTAAAACAGATCAAAATCAGAATAATCCTTATTCTAATATAATATGCTAACAAATTAAAGAAACGGATGTGTGCCGTCTGCTCAATAGATACACAAGAACATTGGATAAAAGCAACTCATCATGAGGAGAGCTCTTAGCAATGTAGAAATAGAAGTAAACTTTATTAACGTGATAAAAGGCGTCTATAAAAACATAAACAACAAATTAATGGTAAAATGATAAGCATTCATGTCAACAGAGAGAAACAGGCACAGCATGTCCACTATCACTGCTTCTAGTCAACATTTTATTAAGACCTAAGCCAGAGAAATCAAAGAAGAAAAGAATATCAGAGATATAATTAGAAAAGGAGGGACAAAAACCTTAATTTCAGATGATATGATTATTGATATACAAATTCCAGGCAAATCTATAGACAAATTATCATGAACAAGAAATTGTAGTAGAGCTGTTGTTTGTGAATGCAGTTAACATACAAAAAAATTAGTATCATTCCTAAAGTATCAATACTCTATAAGAATTTAAGTGAAATTATCATTCATAAAATAGTAGGATAAATAGACACAAATTTGACAAAAGATGTGTAAGACCTTTTGAAAAAGTTACAAAGTACTACTGAAAGACCTAAATACAGAAGTCCTTAACATGAATTAAATCTCATCAGTAAAACTGGGGCTCGGGAGTTCCCAGTTCCCCAAACCCAGTTGACCTGGTTTGATTACTTGGCTGAGCTATAAAGTTCAACTGAGGCACTGTGGTAATTATAACTGAGTGGAGGGTATTTGCTGGGACCTCACCTAATGTGCACAGTGCAATGGCACATTTCAAAACTATTAAGAGTACAGTGTAAATGTCTTACCCCAACAAACAAGTGAGATGATGGTTACCTTAACTAGTTTGATGTAAGCATTCCACATTGTACGTCAAATTAGCACATTGCACCCCATAAATGTATCAATGTACACAGTTATGATTTGATAAAAATAATATAATTTAAGTAGGAAAAAAATGAGTGGAAACTGAAAATATCCTTGGAGTGGCACAGGTAGTGTGGATAGAAAGCAAAAGTGACCTATGCGAATTTCAGGGTCACAGAGAGAGATTTTATTTAGGAAGAACAGAAAGTGTAGAGCACTTCCCAAGAGAATTGGAAGTAGTTTCCTCTCATGGAGGAGAAAAGGTGAGAGATACGGAGAGGTGAAGGACTGCAATAAAATAAATGAGAGATAAATAAGGGACTACAAAAAAATAAGTAAGAATACAAAGAGGTAAAGGACTGCAGGGCTATAAATCCTGTGTCCGTTTGTAGTTGGCTGCAGGACTTCCTGGTTCAGCAGGGCAGGTTTTCTTCCCGTCCCCTGCGAAGCCCCTTTCTTATTGTCCCTTCTCACTTGTTAAATTTACATAATGTACAGCAGGAATGGCAAGGCCAAGAACAGGTGAAACCAGTCTAAAGAACACCACTATCACTGAACTGGCCCTGAGAGATATCAAGCCTTATTATAAGGGATAGCACTTACAATGACACCTTATCAGTTAAAACTTAGACATCTAGTCCCACAGACCAAGGTGCACAGAAACAGAATTGCACACACATGTGAGCCTGATGCAGGACCGAGGATCACTGGGGGTGTGAGGAAAGGATGACTCTTTCAAGTAATCTTGGACAATTGTTTTTATATGAGAAGAAATTGGACCCCTTATCTTATTCCAAATACTTTAATGCTCATAGACTTTAATATGGATTGTCTCTGATGACTCTGGTATAGATAAAACTCAAAAAAGCACCAAACCAGAAGTTAAGGACTATTAAATCTTACCAAATCAAAACTTATTATTTCTAAATATATAGCAAATAAAAGTTAAGACACAAGCTGCAGGCTGGGAGATGTCTGTACTGCATTTACTAGACAACTGAAAAACAAGGTCCAGATTGAACAAGTATTCACAAATTCATAGAACAGGAAACCCAGAACCAACGAAATATGAAAAAAAGGTCAAACCTCTATGGTAATCAAGAAAATGTGTGTTACTATTTTGATTATTTATATCAGATTGGCAGAAAATTGAAAATATTGAACATAAAAAATTAGCCCAAAGAGGAGCTGCTCAATGTGCTGGTAGAAATGTAAACTGGTATGAGCAGCTTGAAGTGCAATGCCTCAAGATCTAGAAAATTTGAATTTGATTATGTCCTTTAATCTTCAAATTTTAAGTCCAGGTATATGTTGGAAGCAATTGAAGTATCTGCTGCCATTGTATAGTGTCTAAATAAACAAATCTACATATATCAACATGAATCTATTTCCCAAACATAATGCTGAGTGAAAGAGAAGACCAGGTTGCATATTGATAGTTTATACAATTATAAAACATGCATCACAATGATAAATCTGATTCTCTACAGATTAGGGAGAAGAATGAGATCCAAAAATGGTACATGGGGTATCTTCTGATCATGTTTTACTTCTGAATGAAAAATCTGAACTAAATGTAAAGAACTGCTAATTTTTTAAAAGCTGGGTGGTAGATACTCAACTGTTGGTTATGCCATTTTCTATACATGTTGAATTTATGAAATATTTGATAATTAAGAGGAAACTGAAAAAAGAGAAGTCAAAGTTTTTCAAAGGATAGAAACTTTAAATGAAAGGAAAAATAAAGAACTGTACAAAAAGAATCTGGCAAAATAACCAAATTAATACATTAAGGCTTAATGGTTGCTTTGACATCCTAAGTATCTGACATGTTTAATCATGCCTAAATCTTATTCAGATAACATTAATTTAGTTTCAGAACCTTATTTACTTGTCCAATAATCCCTTTTAGAAACAACATTAATTCTCTTAAGTCACAAGTTCTCTCAAAGATCTAGAGCCTTTGGCAGATTATGACTCATCCTCCAACAAGATAACTTAATAAACATTTTAGTTCTCTACTGCAAGAGAGGATGATTTTTACACGCATTAGAAACATGGATTTGATAACCAAGACTGTTC
The DNA here is from genome assembly GCA_963574655.1 of Perodicticus potto. Classification (NCBI taxonomy): domain Eukaryota; kingdom Metazoa; phylum Chordata; class Mammalia; order Primates; family Lorisidae; genus Perodicticus; species Perodicticus potto. Next base: position 7,551 of record CAUYRH010182356.1, read on the forward strand.
AGACAGGTGTGACTGGGGAATTGTTCTTAGTTTCTTCTCCTAGATGCCCTAAAAGTTATTTGATACATAACTTAATTTTAATAAATTTTAGATCTAAATCTCATCCGGGATTATATCAGATAATTCCTTAAGATTCTCATAGAACTGCAGCTCATAAAAGTAGAAAGAAGTCCCTGCAGTCACAAAGCCACGGCTTCATTCCTTTCTGATTTCCCATCACCAAGCACAGTGGACGTGAACAGAGGGAATTAGGTACTCTTCTCTATTCTGTCTTTATAAATAAAATGAGATGGGAAAGATTTGCAGGTAGCCTCTGAATGTGTTTGGAAGAAATACTTATGGTGAGCTCAGCACCAAGGGGACTCAAGTACAGTGGGCGATGATTAATTTACTTTCTGAGGAACTCAGAGTCTCTTAATTAAGCAGGGCCTTTTGTTTTGCTGAGCAAAGAGCAAGTGGGCCACGAAAGTCTGGAGGTGGGTGGGCATGGGTGGGAAGGGGAGAGCCTGCCTGTCTGCATGACAAGCTGGAATGGGCTGGCAAGAAAGTAAAGAGAGACTCGGAAGAAAGGGGAGTTTTAGTAAATTTACAGTAGGGTACGTACTATGGACCCCTCTTCTGTCCCTATCTGGCTTCATTAATTTAACGATGCTCATTACAACTTCACACCAGGAGCAGGAAGTGGGCTGAGTGCTACACACACACACACCCTACTTCACATAGGTTCAAAGGAACCCCGAGAACCTGGGGATAATGCTAGGAGTACAGACAGGCTAACTTTGGACAATAAATAGTTGGTCTCTCTGTGAGCTTACTTCCTTGTTTTATATTCTCTCAGATCAAATTGAAAAATTAAAATTCTTACAGAGGAAGTCAATCTTTACCTTTTTACGTTTTTACATAGACTAGAAAGTAAAGAAACATTTTCCTGTTGCTTAACTAATTCTAAATTTAGGTTAATTAATCCAAAGTAACAAAACAAGCCCTCAGCTTCACAACAGACGCTAAGCAGCTTAACTTATTCTTAAAGGATGCTTTTTAGACTTCAAATTGACTCTGAATGGGTAGAGTGGCTTATTTTAGACTTTAAAAATAATTTATTCTTTATGTTGGAACTTAAGAAATTACTTCTTTAAAAGCTTATGACCTGTAGTGATCTATTTTAAAAATAAACTTTCTAGAATATTACATAATGCTATTGCATAAACACTGCATCATTACAATCTACAAGCTCAAATTGTTGTTGTTATGCCTATTTTGAGGGTTAAATGAGGCAATAAATTCCTTTAAAGTATTTGGCATATAATAGCTCCTCCAAAAAAATGGTTGCTATCCTTGTTACCATTTTAATTATTATATAGTAATATATTTGGGTTCAACATATGATAGTTGACCATGATTTTTGTTTCTATTGCTTAAACCCAAATCCAGCCAACAAGTTATTTGTGTACATTAATGCAATCATGGGGTATATTGTGCTGGTTTTATATACAATTTCAAATATTTTCCTCAAACTGGTTAACATAGCCTTCATGGCATTTTCTTAGTTCTTGTGTTAAGACATTTATATTCTACATTTAGTAAGAATTTTTATAAATAAAGTTTTATTGAAAAACAACCATTCTCAAACCATATTCATTTTTGTACAGCAGTGTCAAAGTAGAGTAGTTGAAGAAGGAAAAAAATAGTCCACGAACCTAAAATGTTGACTTCTGGCTCTTGAAGTAAAAGCCTCTGACCCCTGGCCTACCCTCAAGCCACCTTTATAAACTTTATATAGAGAAGATATTTCATTAATTTCAAATAAAATGATTTATCCACAATGATTTAAAACAATTCACTTTGGCTCCTTTGTAAGTTTATGAGATAGAGAGAAATAACAATTAATTTGCATAAAAGCCAGTCCTGCTTTGGGAAATTCAGACATCCAAAATCAATAACATGGAATAAGTTCTGAATGCTTAAGTAGTTCAAGAATAAACTGATATGGTGTATAAAGTTGTTTAAGTGAATTAAAGAATCTCTACCTAATTTGTTTGTTTTCTTTCCAGGATTTCAAAGAGTCAAATATTTAGTTAGCTGCTAGTTGATTTATTTGCCACCTATTGAGGTATAATTGACATGCAAAAAGCTGTATTTATGTCATGCGTCAACTTAATGAGTTTGGGAATAAGCACATACTTATGAAACTATTAGTGTCAATGCCAGAGCCATATCTATCACCTCCCAAGGTTTCCTCCAGCCCCATTATTCTTATTCTTATTTGGTGAGGTAAAAACACTTAGCATAAGTGTCATCAAATAAGCATCTGTAATACTATAATCTCTCTAGGCAGGTTGGCTACGTAAGTTGCAAAACCCCAAAGCAAAACAAAAATGTGGGTCTCCTTGTCTAAAAATTATTAAGAATTTCAAGGCAATGACAAGAAAACATTAAATCAAGCATGGTCCTCTTCTGAGCACAGGGCCCTATGGCTCTGCCCAGGTTATGTGCCCATAAAACCAGTCTTGTCTTCCAGGGTGTGATGGTGAATATATTTCTTGAGGACTGTGATTCTAGCATTGCAAAAGGAAAATATTTAAAATAGATCTATAACATTAACTTTTTCATGTTATTTTCCAGGAGATATTGTAGAGAAAAATCTGGGAGAAGTTGAAAGTGGATAAGATGTATGGCATAAAGGAAAAAGAGGATTTTTAAATGACCTCAAGTTAAGCAGGAGGATTTTTTGAAAAGCGGAAAATACAGTAAGAAATCTTTTAACTCTATGGGAACATAACTGTGAAAGAATTGGGCAAAATAAAGAAAACAATACCATCAGTAGCCTCTGAATAATACCTCAGCACATGCAGGCTAGTGGACTACCAAATGGAAGCTTCAGAGTTCAAAGATTTTTGTCACCTTTGTTCATTTCCAAACACTCAGGACCCCAAACAGTGCCTGGCATAAAGTAGTCACTAAGTAAATAAATAATGGATGAACGAGTGAGAAAAAAAAGATCTACCTTCTTAAAAAGTTTTATGTATACAATACATGATCAGCTATAGGCACTATGTTGTATGTCCCATCTCCAAAACTTATCTCACTACTTGGTTATTAAAATCAAATTTATTTATAATGGTTTGGAAAAGGAAAAATTATTGGGCACATAATATATTGTAGATTCCACTACACAGTTCTGTCTTTCTGTTGTTGAGTTCATTTTTATTTTTAATACTATTCACACATACAAAAAAAAAATGGAAAGGATTTATCAACTACCCCTGGACTCTACTTATTCACTTAAAAAGTAATTAGTAGACTCTACAATGTCAACTTATTTGACATTTGTTGGAATTTTTTTACAGTGTGATGATAGTTCATCTCATATACATGAAAACACTAGGAAAGATACCAGTTTTATATGTGAAACAATTAGGTAAAGTTTACTGAAGAATTCTCTTCCTTTCTGTTTCCAGTGTAGATGGTGTAGATGGCCTGTTCACTTAATTCCTTATTGTTCCCAGTGTAGATGGCCCATGCACTTAATTCCTTTCTGTTTCCATTGTAGATGGTGTAGATGGCCTATTCACTTACTCTATGGCAGTGGTTCTCAACCTTCCTAATGCTGTGAACCTTTATACAGTCCAAAGGGGTCATGACCCACAAGTTGAGAACCGCTGCTCTACGGCATTGGCTCTGTATGTCCAAGTGCCTACTCGGGGCTGGGCTACAAAAGCAATGGGAGTATGATTTCTACTGTCAGGACTTAATCCGGTGCAGATACAGATGACTCCTGCCAGAGAGATTAGCATCATCCATTCACCTGTAATCATTTCTGTTCATATTCCCTGGAACTTTTTGTCATCACCTTTAACCTCTGACTCTTCCACCTCACCTGTCTTCCCACCTCTTTCTGCCTAGAGCCTTTAACTAAGCCTTGGGTCTCTTCCACATTAAACAAATTCCTCTACATTCTCCATCTTCCTTCACAGAATCTGCTTCCTCTGCCCTGTCACTGACTCTCTTACGAAAGCACGAGTTCTCCCTCCAGCCCTTTCCAGAAGGGGGTGTTCTAATGTCCCAGGTAGTATAATGAAAGGACCAGGAAGAGACGCCCCATCCATGACTCTCTGACACTCCTTTGAGATGTATTCTGTGAGGTTAAAACATTCCCTTGCCCACTATCCTGGGGTTGTCTTCTACCAATCTGTCCATCGGTCACTCTCACATGTCCCTTGACGTTGTTCCCAGACTCCATTCTTCTGTCCAGGAGGCACCCTTGCTCCGCAGGAACTCACTGTTCATATGCAGAGTCCGCCAGCACCTTAGCTTGGACAGTCCTCTCCATGCTTGCCTCGACTCCAGCAATATGTTTAAGCCACCAGCCACTACATCCATATGACATTCCAGGTTTTGTATTTAATTACTCAGAATTACTCTGAAATGTTAACATCCTGGGTCCCACTCTGATCACAACCTTCCCTCTCTTATTCCATCTTTTCAAACATACCTGTGTTTTGACCACATGGAGACCTTCACTCCCTCACTTTTGTGCTTTCATTCTCCTCTTATTTTCCCTTCTTTTTATATCCAGCCTAGACCACAGGGCTGTTACTTCAACCTCTCTGCCAGTCACCCATATTCCTTTATTCTCTTTTTTCTTTCTGAACTCCACTAACCTAAAACAACCCTAAAACGAGATTGATTTAAACACTGCCTTTCCTCGTTCTTGGACACAGCCTAAAAAGTCATATATCTCTCTCAATCAGTATCACTGTAAGTTTGTAGTCTCAAAATCCAGCTGTACCTTTAGCAGTAGGTGTGGAATTTTTCCTTACTCTCTGTACATTTTCTCTCTTTTCTTTGTACTCTAGCTCTCTGCTCCTCTGGCTCATCACGAGACTGGGTGCATCCTAGTTTCCTACTTCACGGGATATAGAAATCACTCAGCGGGCCTCCTTCCACAGCCTCTCCCCATGCTAGAAATCTACTTGCAACTTTGACTGTTGGTCCAGGTTTCCCTCTACTTTTAATGACCACCTATTCTTTGTGTGCTTGATTTTTAGCATCATTTTGCATAATTTTTAGGTGTTGGGCAGGACATACACCTTCATGAGTCCTTGTCCTTAGCTCTCCACAGTGTGACAGCCTTCTGGTTTACTGTCTACTCTTCTTACTGTGCTGTGAGCTCCAAAGACCAGGTAGCTGGTAGGTAAGTGAGGCAGCACAGCAACTCCTCCAGTAAAAGGTAAAAGAGAAATTCATAACTGACTCTTAAAAGTTTTTCACAGAGATGTTTATCCCCAACAGGTTTATGTAATCATTTCTTTTCCAGAAAAGTTTGTGTGTGGGTAGAGTAAATTTTAAACAATTAATCAAATCCATTTTTAAATGCACTGGGAGAATTCTAGCTACCTAAGGGAACTCAATTATGTGTCAAATTGATATTTTATGTGAAAAATGCTTTGGTAATAAAAATAAACAAATTGAGATTTTATGATTTTATGCCTTTTAAGTTTAATTGTTCATATATCAGATTTATTGAAGTATAGCTCCAGCTGACTATATATACCTCACTCACGTGATGAATGTGCTTCTATACGTCCATCAATTTTGCCATAAATACATATATAAGCGCTGAATTCTAAGATATATTTTAGATATATTTTTTCACAGTGAAAAAGAAAACAGTGGTTTCTAGGAGGGAGTGTATTTGGGGGGACCTCACCTAATGGGCGTGATGCAATGGTAATTTCAAAATTATTAAGAAAAGAATGTAACTGTGATGGATGTGTTACTTAGCTCAATGTAAGCATTTCACATTGTCTATCAAATCAGTATAATGAATGCCATAAATGCATCAACGTACAAAGTTATGATTTAATAAAAAATGAAAAAAATATTCCAGAATCAAATATTACGCACATTATACAATCAACAAGAAGTACTATTCCAAAACTCTCGTATGGCATGTGGGATGCTAGAGAGATGCCTACCTAACTGCTAAATCTGCCTTCTACTGATTTGGTATCTTACTGCACCTATTTCCAGGACAGTAATTATTTGATTGTCTCTAAGTTTCCCTCCAGCCCCTTTGAGGCATCGTTAGGCTGACTTGCTTGTGTATGATCTTCTGAATCTGTGCTTGATTACACTTAGCAGGAAAGGAGGCAACGCAACATGAGAAAGGGAGGGAAAATAATAGGTGGATGGGAAAACAACAAGATCCTAAGGATAAGACCAGGGAAAAAGGGTTACCTTGGCAACGGAGCATACTGTGAGGGAGATAACTCAGGCCCGCGGTGATAGGAAATGAATCAGGCCACACAGTGGCCAGAGGGAACACTTAAGAAGCAGCAATTCCTTTTCCATGGAAGTCAACTCATTAAAGAACTCGAATTCATCTTCACCTGTATGAAAGGCACTGTCCCAGTTCACCTTTCCTGTGAAAAGTGAGCGCGCGGCCGAGCTGCTCACCTCTGCCAGGTAGAACTCGTCGTACTGGCGGCGGAAGTTCTCTCCCTTGTAGTGGTTGCTGGCGGCCACGATCACATCCACCGTCACCATGCTCAGGATAAACATGTGGAACACTGACGACCGCATCATTTTCTGAGGAGGCAGAGCAGATAAAAACTCTTAACAAAGAAACCTCAGTATTAACTTGAACTAGAGCCCATGGACCTTGGTCAACAGGGCCTTGTTCAGTGACCCTTACCGCTGAAGAGTGTAAGCAAAGAAATCTGTCTTGCAGGCAGCTGAAAATGTCAGAAACTTTTGGTCTAAAACAGAATAATATTTCGTTTAATTTGTGTTTAGCTTGCACCTTAATTTTTAATAGCTAGCTATATGGAGCAATGATTTAAAAAAAATACTGATGAGACAGAAGAAGTATTGATTTATTCCATGTTTAGAGAGAAAACTACTATGGATGAAAACATTTTAGAGATGATCATACAACTGTAGAAAGTAGAGGAAAACCAAGATTTATTTATTTTTTATTTGTTACTTCCATAAATATTTGTTGAACATTATATCACAGCTAGCAATAACTGACACCTGAATTGTGTTTTCTATATGCCCACAGTTATAGGTATTTTATATAAATTAACTCATAACAACCCTAGGAATTTATTCTAATTTTATAGTTAAGTAAACTGAGGTCCAAAGAAGTTAAATAACTTTCTCACTATCATGTAAGTATTGAAGATTCAATCAATATTTGAATCCAAGTCTGGTCCAAGTCTGCTGCCTGCATTGAGATGGGAATAATTAAGCATTAAAATGATGAATATTATTATGACTGCTATCGTGTAGCCAATGCATACTACGTTCCAGGGAAGAGTATATGTAAGTTACTTTATCTCGTCTCCTCTTCACCATAGCCCCACAGGATGGGATACATTTTCATGTTTCACAGAGTGTCCAGAGATTGTCATTTGTCTGAGGTCACACAGCAAGTACACAGCACGAGCAGGCTCTGTACCCAAGTCTATTTAAAGTCTGGGGTCCAATGCCTACCGTGGGTAGGAAATAGAGAGTAGGAGCTGAAGGCCCTGGACAGCAAGAGGAAAGAAAAGCTGACCTATGGGAAGGAACCGAGCACTTGACCACAAGCCCCTGTGCGGTGACATCTCTTGGTGCCAACTACACAGGGTCCAGCGCCATGACACATCCTCCTGCTAAAGCCCCATTTCTGGTCCTTGTGGACATACTTCCTCACTGGTTGAGCTCACCTGAGAATTCTTCAGCCTTTGCAACTAAAGGAGTCTCACCAAAGCACAGCCTGGAAATGGACCACCTCCTCTGAGCACTGCCCCGTCTTCATGCATCTACGGTTGTATTCCTTGCCCTGCAGTCCTTCCTCATGAACAGCAAGGCTCTGGCCAGACCACAGAGGTGAAACCCACTCACTAGTCATCAGCTTTGCGGCTCTGGGACAGTTACTTAAAACTCTCTATGCCTCAGTTTTCTCACCAGTAAAGTGGAGATAATGGTACCTACTCCAAAGGCTTCTCAATTTCAAAGAGCCAATATTTATAAAGTGCTTAGAATAATGATTGAAGCTTACAAGTAGTCTATAACTGTTTATACTAAAAATCAATGCAATCCTGTGAATCAAGTATTTTTCCCTCTTGAAGAATAAGAAATTAATGGCCCAAGGGCAAAGAATTAATTATATTATGTATCAGACTAGGTCCAGAATCAAGACAGATAAATGCAAATGATAAAGGTCAAATAATTTGAGAGATGTCAGAACCATTGGGAAAGTAGATTTTTATTAAAGCTTCCTGTCGCCATAGGTACGGATGCATTCTTATATCCATTTGTCTTTGGCTTTATTTGATGGGTAATACAAAATCAAATTCCAGAACCGCCCATCAACAAGCTCATATGCACATCAATTTACTTGCAGCAACTACTGACCTTCACAACATAGATAAGCAAATCCATTGCCAAGCAGTGGTCTCATTAGAATTTTTATTGTTATTTAGTCTTTCTTGCATTGTGAGAGTTAAATTCCGTAACTGTTATTCCTCTTCTGTATCCTTCTCAACATAATGTTCTATTAAAAACATTTCAACTGATTTCCACTTCATCTGCATGACAGAAAAGCCACAACTTTCTCTTTCTATTTTCCTTAGCTGTGGATTTATGTCTTAAGTAAACTGTTATTACTGGAAGGTCCAAACAAAGCTTTCAGCCATGGCTGTCAAAAAACTTTTAAATTGGTTTTGTAACTGTCACAGCTTCACTTGGGTGCTGTCATTATAATTAGGTTGTTTTTTGTCTGAATGTCTACGTGTGCCTGTTGGTACAGAGTCATTAAAATAATCACTTACAATGGATTTTGATACACTATAATCACCATTGCTTAGCTGACTTTCTGCAAAGTAATAACTTCCAAATATTAAATAAAAATGAAGGTGATAAGTGTGCGCTGTAGCTAAATTTAAATATTAAAATCAGTAACTCTACCTTTAAAATTAGAGCTAGTGGCATAGATCACCTCAACTCAATTCAACCAATGTTTGAAACTGGCTATCAGTTTTCCTGAGCGCAAAAGACCTGTCAACTGTATGTTCACACTCACGGTTACATCTATAGGACAGTCCATATTTGCACTCTTCAATTTTTTATTTTCTATTAAAGTAATATAAAATAAAATGCTAAATTTGAACCAGTATCATAAAATATTACATAAAGAGGTTTTTCATAATTGCATTATTTAATGAGCATAGGATCTACCTATGTATAAAGACTAATGCACACATACATATGTATGTGTGTGGAGGTATATATGCAGATACGTATATATGCATATCTGTGAACATATATATATGCATATATACACGTGTTTTTATTTATATATCTTATATAAGGTTCTTCAGACCTTATATATGCATTTATTTTGTTAAAGTTCCCTTCAATGGCAATGTCATTTTTTTTTTGCAGTTTTTAGAAAGAAAGACAAGTTTTGGATTTATCTTTACTTTGGCATTGATTCAAAAACTACTAATTCATATTTGTGACAGTTGGTATTACCAAAATACAAACAGACTATAATAGAGTCATTCCCAAGGTAGCAATATCTGTCAGGAATGCTTTAGAGTCTTGCTAGTCAAACTGTGGTTCTTGGACCAGCAGGATCCTGGAAGCTTATTAGAACTTCAGGATCTCAGGCACCATCCCTGATCTATTACATCAGAATCTGTATCTTTAAATATGGTCCCTAGGTGATTCAAGTACTTATTAAAGTTTGAGAAGCACTGTCGTAAAGGAAACTTCTTAATAGCAGGTTAAGTTAGGTAACATAAAATTGTTTGCAACTTCACAATGTCATGATTTTAAAAGTTCGTAATGACCAAAATGCAATATAATAATTATTGGCTGTAATATTGGCTGCCACCTTTCCTATCATTATCATCCAACTCCAAGATTAAAAATCAACTAAACCAGTTCTCCCAGCCTCAAATGTTTATAGCAGCACAATTTGCAATCAGAAAGATGTAGAAACAACCCAAATGTCCTTCAATATATGAATGGATCAATAAATTGTGGTATATGTATACCACCCAATATTATTCAGCCATAAAGATGGAACTCTAGTATCTTTTGTAAGTAACAACCTGGATGGAATTGGAGATCATTCTCCTAAGTGAAGTATCGCAAGAATGGATAAACAACCACCACAGGTACTCCATATTAAATTGGAACTGTGTGATCACCTATATGCTGATATGGAAGTAAAACTGAATGAAATTCCAGGTGGGGGGAGGGGTGAAGGGGATGCTTAAATTCCTATCTAATGAATACATTGCATGGGTATATCACACACTTTCTGGGTGACACACCTGTAACTCTGACTTTAAACACAAAAAAAGCAAACTATGTAACCAAAATATAGGTACCCCCATAACAATCTGAAATAAAAAAGAAAAAAATCAACTAAATTGGTTTGGCTACATAAAGACATAAGCACGTGCTAGATTTTCAACCATTTCAGGGCATTACAAAGACAACATTATAGTCTCTTTCAAAAAGTTACGGAATTCCTGTGGCCTCTAGAAGGTGGAAAAGGCAAGGAAACTGTTTCCTAAAACCTCCAAAGGTAATGCAGTCTTGCTGATACTTTGCTTTTGGATCTGGGACAGCAGAAACTTAATATAATAAATTTGTGGTTTATTGAGTTTATTGTCATTTGTTACAGAAGTGATGGGAAACTAATATAGCATTGACAATGATTTTGACAGACACCAGCTCAAATCTTCTCCTATAAAATATGGTTGTAAACAAGTACCCACTGCTATAAAATTCTCTCTAACCAAAGGGTTCCACACAAGGTCACCTGTCATTAAAGGTCTCTGTAAAATTTACTACTACAAAACTCATGATGGCAATCAGAGTTTCTATCTTGCCTTGTGTCAGAAACTGAAATGAGACAATGGGTCTGGACAATGATCCTGAGTCCAACCTCAAGCAGAGAAACAAGAAGTGTCACTTTCATTCACATTAGTACTGAACCCTACTGTGAAAATAAAGCTCTCAAGAGACTATGAAGTCTATACCAAATCTGCTTAGAGCTCCTCATGCAAATAAAATGGATACCATATGACATCATCAAACAAAGAGCTGATGTTTCTTTGAGGGCTTGGTTTGCGCCAGGCATACTGCATTCCAGGCATACTGCATGCTGACGTAATAACATCATTGAATCCTTAACAACCCATGAGCTAGCTAGCGATACTTGCACATCCCTTTACATATGGAGAAACAGGCTTTCAAAGTATAAGCAGATTTCTAGAGTTAGGAGGTATTATCGGATGTTCTGAGCCCAAAGCAGAGGGTCCCATGCCTTCTATTAGTCAGTCAAGGTTCATCTGAAACTGCTCCATATTTTAAAGATGAATAACAAGCAGTTTCCTAACCAGGAGTTTGTGGTTGAAGAGAAGGTATAAGGACATGAATTCTATATTTGAAAGCCGAAGATAACATGTTCCTTACAGAAAAATGTAAGATTGCCCTGGTATAATGGAATGTCAATTTTGAAGACAGGCCAACATGATGTTAAATTTTGGTTCCATGAACATAATTTAACTCTTCTATGACTCAGTTCTATTGTATAAGAAATGGGTTTGATAATATATACATCTTCAGGCTGTAAAATGAATATAAACTGGACTGTTTAGACAGAGTCTAGCCCATAGGGGCAACTTGCATTCCATATCTCTTATGAGTATTTCTGTATTAGAAAACGCTGTTGTTTATTGAAAAGGAAAAAAGTATAACATGAGAAATTAAGTGGAAGATATAACTAATCTTGAGATGAACCATGAAAATTTGAAGATTTTCCAAAAGGTCAAAGGTATTTCTTTTTTTATGATATAAATGTTTAAGTAGAGGGGACTATTTTTACTTGTATTATTTATTATACTATTTGTCCAGTAATTTTTCCTGTGAAACAGTGCCTTAAACATTCCAAAGTTTGTAGACAAACATGTAAATTAAAAACACCAAGATTTTTGTTTTAGAAGCCACATAAATATAAATCAGGATAATGAATAATACAGCTCAGAAATCAAATCTTTCTTTAGATTATTGCTTCAGTGAATAAAATAACCTGCCTTAGTAAAATACATTTCATCCACTGAACAGTGCATCAGCCACGTACCAAAAGTTGGGTTTTATTTCATTTTATTTTGGCAACTGAACAGAAAAGTATAATTCTTTTAAGCATAGAGAACACACTTATATTTCTAAGCAGATAGAATACACTGGAGAGGAAGGTGTGGGTCTCTTCCTTGAGAATGAGGAAAGACCTCAATTAGATTGAAAAATAAGCATATTTGGAGAACAATGCAATTATAAGATGAAATTCTGAGAAACCATCTTTGATCTGATCCATGAGCATAAGAATAAGAATATCATATAAAAGACCAAATGCAGAAAATCAAAAATAAATCTCCCTATTTGCAAGTGGTGCATCTTTGGCCTCCCTTATGTAAGAGACATCTGGATATTCATTAATTCTACAACTAATAGACAAAAACAATTCTGCCCAATATAAAGAATTTGTATTGAAATGCAACATGCGCATGTCAATCCTGAAAACAGAACCAATGGATGTCCTTAGAGACTCTGCCTCCCATCTGTCTGTCCCTGGTGTGTCCTTAGAGAGCCAGGACAGAAGAAAACCCCAAAGTACTCCCACACAGGTGAGAGAGTCCATGACACCTGCATGCACCGGCTGCTGTCACGCCCTACCAGTGGTTTGCTCTCTTCCTTGGAGTAGAATCTTGCACATTTGGATGTCAAATGTTAGAAGAAGAAAGTGGGGTTTCATAAGATCCTTCTATCTTTTGGCCAGTGTGAGTGTAGCATGCACTCTACTCCATATGAATGAGGCATATGGCTAGATGTTAAATTATAAATTGACAAAGATTTATTATCATTATCAATATTTTTCAATCACCAGCTCCTGACTCTACAATGCAAACCAGATTGTAAGCAAAAGAAATACATGCCTAGTGGAAAAGAAATACCACCAAGCAGGACTGATGATCGCACTAAGCCAGTGATTGTCAGATCCACTCAGCCTGCATGGAAGAGCCTGGTGGCCTTGAATTGAACCCACCTCCCTGTAGTGAGCTCGACTGTGCCCGGTGACACTGGCTCAGACTGGCAGAGCTCTTCAGCTGATCCTCAAATTTACAAGCAAAATTTATGTTCTTTTTAGAAGCCACTAAGTTTTAGTATGCCTTGTTGTTAGGTGAAAGCTAATATATCCACCAAGCTGGACTAACCTATATCACTCGGCTTATTAGCATTGAAGTGGAGCAATATGATTGGTTCTCACCACTAGAACCAAAATAGACGTGATGGGTCACTATGGGTGGGTCATTTCAAGAAAGGGCATGCCTTCTCCAAGCTCTATCTCTTCTCCTCTGCAGCAATCTTGGAAACTATGTGCTTCTGTTGGAGGCATTAACAGGTAACAGTTTTTGCAGACATAATTTTGCAAATGTTGACATATATGTATGTACGTATAAGTCATCTCTAACTGATGGTGATGGAGAATGTAGTTTGCCCCACCTGTGCTTGGAGCTACAGTTGCGTCCATTTCCCCCCCAACTTCCTGTTTAGTAATATCATGTTGGTGACTTGGCAACGATGGGAGCACTTGCACCGTTGAAATTAGCAAATGCTAACAGGACTCTCTGCTTCAATGTGATTGTTAACCATTCAGCTCCCCCAGCTCTTCTGGCATCTCTAGGGAGTGCTATGCAATTGTAGGGTATTTGAAAATTCATAAATTTTTTATGATTCATAATTATAAAAAATGGCCCTTGTAGGAAGACCATTTCATGGGATTTTCCAAGGTGCTCAGCCTTATTATTCTAGCCAGGGCCATGTGTTTGTGCATGTGAGTGTGAACATGTATAAATGAGCGCTAGAAACACAAAAAAAGCTATTTCTGGCAAATAGGAGATGGTTAAGCCTACAAGGATCTGGAAATATCAGCTGAAGCAAGAAATATTTAAAAATGGAACTTTTCTTACAACCTGTCTAATGCAATTGTCTGTCTTGAATTGATTTAAACCAAATGCATTTTCTTTATGCAAGCTTCAATTTAGGACAACATGTATTCCCCAGAATACAATGCCATAATGGATATTCTCAATTTAAACTATCTTATATAAAGAACACCATTTAAAATCCCCTTGTTCCCTCACACTTTGTGGCCGTACATTTATAGATGAGTGGGAGAAAGGAGAAGTAAATGAAGATAGGTACAAAACCCTTTCAATCAGCTAAACTATAATTTACAGATTAAGAACTCCATGCCCCTAAGTGACTTCATTATTGACTTTGAAAAAAATGAAGACTGAAAATACTAAAATGTTCACATTTCAAGAATGAAGTGTCAACCTTGCTTACTTGGCAGGACATGGTAAAAATGGTAAAAATGGTAAAAATCAAAATATTGGTTCTATAATACTTTTTTCTAATATTCCTTGGTGCCTAGAAAACAAGTAGAAAAAGCATATCAGTATTATTTTTAGGCTCTTTTTCCTAAAGATTTCAGTACTGAGTTTCTACAATGCTGGACACATAGTAGAGTCGGTGATAGTTTTTGACATGACTTAATTTCACTCATGTGCTGAACTGGTCAGGAGTACTTTCTGTTTCCTTCTCAGGAACATAGCCTCAGGGGCTATACATTTCTCTGCCTTCCATATTAAATGAAAGTAACCTTGGTACTCTCAACACGGGTGATTAGACCATGAGCCAAGCTCCAGATAGCCAAGCTTCCACTGTGGTGTCTTGGCAAGGACTCACATAAGAGAGGTGTATTAAACTAGGTGATGGCTCCAAGACCTTCTCATCCCGAATGCATTAACACAAGGCAAGTAAGACAAATTAGGACATTCAAGTTTAAGTAATACAATCTTGTTTCAAGTAATATGATCTCCTGTTTGTACACTCCAAAAAGCTTCACTGTTCTGTCTTGGGCATAAGAAGACCCAGAGTGGTGGTCAGCTAAGGAGACCTCACTGGCCGTGTTCTGGCAATAAGGCTCTGCCAGTGACTGTGACTTGACTGTCCTTTCCCTGTGATTCTCAGATTCTGACTTATAGTCGAGGGTAAGTGAAATACAGAGTACAGGCACTAACACATTATAATTTTCCCACCAGAGCTCTCTCAACCATGTGGTCACTGAATAATCCCTCCGGATTTTGACAAAGAGTGCTCTCTTAATCTTAGTTCTCAGTATGGTTATGAGTTTTTCTCTATCCTTGTCTTCCTGGGTAACTTCAGTAAGGAGTTAGGGAGGGCTACAATAGGACTGCTAGACAGGTGACACTTAAAACTGTGATTTTTTAAGATCTTTGGAGACACTTCAATTGACATTCCATAGCTAACTAAATTTCTCCATCTACATTCACTTGAAACTTACTTTTCTGTATTTATTTTTATTTTTAAATGGGGGGCAGGTGAATATAAAAATTTTTAAAAAAGACTTAAGAGAGATTTCAATTCAAAAATTAACTAATTGTCCTTTTTCATATACTTTATACCTAATGCAATACAGGACCTCAGTTGTGGTATTTGGTGAATACATTAATAAATAAAACTAATTTTTACCATATAGTTTCTTTAATGAATGACTCATTTTGAGATATTTAAAGTATATAAGATAGAAAAACAAGAATTATAATTATATAATTATATAAGAATTATATAAGAATTGAACTGCTAGAAATATACAAAGTAACTTACATTTTGATTATCCTGAACCTATCATTAGCCTTTGAGAACAGAGGAGTCATACTGCTGCTCCAAACCTCTCTACCACAGATTGTGTGGAACACTGAAAAAATATACAGCACTTTCAAACCCTGGCTTAAAGCTATAAAGAAGGTTACACACTGAACTCTCCATATTTAACCTAGAAATCAAAATTTGCAAATTCACAAATTCTTTATCTTTCCAAAGGTGATAATGAAACAAATCTTTGACAGTGGAAGTTTATCTCTAATGAACATTTTATAAATGCTTGGCATAGTATGTGTCTCCTAATTAATACAATTTTAAAAACTAAAGAGTCACAGGATTCACTCAAAATGGAAGATGCAAATATCAAATAATTTAGGAATTCAGTTTGAGATATATGGACATGCAAATAATTTTAACCTGTTCTAAATATTTCTTCCTTCCAATAAGGGTTAAAAAAGTTAAAGAAGCAAAACCAGTTAGTTGCCAGTAAGATTGGTACATGAATAAATAAAAACAGCACTAATTGAATCTTATTTTTCATTATAAGAAAATAATGTCTGGTTTTCTGGTGTCTAATCTGAATATAATTATTATTTGCCATATACATATAAAATCAGGATATATTTGAAATATATTAAATATACACATTTAATATATTGTCTAATCTGAATATAATTATTATTTACCATATACATATAAAATCAGGATATATTTGAAATATATTATTTTTTTTTCTTTTTGAGACAGAGCCTCAAGCTGTCACCCTGGGTAGAGTGCCGTGGCATCACAGCTCACAGCAACCTCCAATTCCTGGGCTCGAGCGAGTCTCTTGCCTCTGCCTCCCAAGTAGCTGGGACTACAGGCGCCCGCCACAACGCCCGGCCATTTTTTGGTTGCAGCCGTCATTGTTGTTTGGCAGGCCC
>CAUYRH010182357.1:0-23812 GCA_963574655.1 Perodicticus potto
CCTCCCCTCCCCTCCCTTTCCCTTTTCCCTGTATTCTTGTGCTATAATTGGGTTTTGGCCTTCATATGAAAGCTATAAATTAGCTCTATATTAGGGCTGAGTACATTGGATACTTTTTCTTCCATTCTTGAGATACTTTGCTAAGAAGAATATGTTCCAGCTTCATCCATGTAAACACATAAGAGGTAAAGTCTCCATCTTTCTTTAAGGCTGCATAGTATTCCATGGTATACATGTACCACAATTTATTAATCCATTCATGGGTCGATGGGCATTTGGGCTTCTTCCACGTCTTAGGAATTAACACATACCTATGGTTTCAATAAAATAAACATAATTTGTATCTTAAGACATATGTATACTAAACTTTTTTTAGTATACATATACTAAAACATTTTTTCTTGCTCTAAAGTGTTTTTTCATTAATTGCTACTCACTCAAAGTTTTTCATTAGTTGCTTCTCATTAATCTAGTAGTACTTGGATTTAGCAAAATATATATGTTTTCTGTTTATTTTTTTGTAGAGACAGAGTCTTGCTTTATCGCCCTGTAGAATGCCGTGGCATCACACAGCTGGGCTTAGGCGATTCTCTTGCCTCGGCCTCCCAAGTAGCTGGGGCCACAGGCGCCTGACACAACACCCGGCTATTTTTTGTTTTGCAGTTTGGCCAAAGCTGGATTTGAACCTGCCACCTTCGGTATATGGGGCCGGCGTCCTACTCGCTGAGCCACAGATGCCGCCCAAAATATATATGTTTTTTACTTTGAGATTATTCTGTTCCACATGAGTAGATTGCAAAAAGCATACATACTTCTTGAATTTTAAAGGGACATTAAATTTATTAATATTCAGATACAGATGGTATTTTCCAATAGCAAAGATACTGTTTTTGTCATTCCCTTTTCTTTAAGCCCTTAGGTTGATATTGCTGGTTCACTGTGAGCTGTCTTCTTCTTGGGCATATAAGCAACTCTACTTTCTAGCAGTCAGTGCAAGCCATGTGATCAGTCCTAGACAATGAAATGTAAGCAAAAGAAATATGCACCACTTCTGGGCTGAGGCAGTGACATGCTGGTGTGGCCCTCCTTCCTCTGTTGCCCAGTTTTGGCAAATTTAGAAGAGACTGTGTTGAGATGGCAGAGCCACAGATTGAAGCTGTTTGAATTACTAAATTTCATAACATAAGAATCTTATCTAGAGAGTCTCCCAGAACCTCACTCAGGGCCAGTTTTACAGTGTATCGCCTATAAGATCACAGACTCCAGGCTTAGACAGGCTATGCTCGGCTGAATGCTCTGCTGTCACTGTCTTAACAAATATTTTTAAAAAGGGGCCCAATATTTTCATTTTACACCAGGCCCCATTGAGTTTTCCCCCAACAATCACGCAGAGTAGCTTTTGCAGAATAGTGCCTTCCAGTGTGAATGTTTTTAGCTACTAAAATTTTGCAGCTGTTTGTTTCTCCATTTATGCCTACCGTATCCTGACTAATATAACCATGAAACCCTTAAAGACTCAGTAAGGGTAACCCAACTCTAAGACGCTTCCCTGAATACCTCTCCTTCCCCTGAAACAGGTGTCTTCACTGAGTGTTCCCATAGCCCTATTATCCACTCGAACTAACATACAATGCACTCTGGTTATTTGCTGACTTATCTCCCTGTGGTGGATATTATGGATTCATTCCCTCCATAACCATTCCAACTCTTCTGATGCAACTTCCTATGTGGCAGAAAGTGCAAAGCTAAAAACTACATTTCCCAGACTTCTTTGCAATTAAGCTAGGCAATATAGCCTACATTTTGCTAAGTGGGTATATTTATGAGGTTTGGAAAGGGGAAAAAAAAAGAAAAGACAATAGGAGATCACAGATTTCACTTGGGGAAGGTTAGTTCTTCTTCTGAGTACAGCCTACATTTTGCTAAGTAGGTATACTTATAAGAGGTTTGGAATGGGGGGGGAGACAACAAAAGGTGACAGATTTCACTTGGGGAAGGTTAGTTCTTCTTCTGAGTATGGTGTTAAAGGAATTTCTTCTTGGCAGCAGCTCTGGCAGAGGGTCTTGCTGAATATTATAAATCAACAGCAGTGAAGTACCCCATAAGGCCAAGCTGTGGTTGAATGGGGCATTTTTCTTGTCTAGTAACTGGCTATGTGGCATTTACACTTGGCTCTGTAAGCTGATCTTCCAAAAACTTTTCAGCTACTATTTTTTTCTCACAATGAAATTACCTACAACAAAGAAAGTATGTTCTTCCTCACTAAAGTGTAAGGTCTTTGAGGACAAGGACTGAATCTTATTTTCAAAATCACCTTTCCTTCTCACTACTCAGCCACCTAGAACTAGTTTAATGTTTAGTTTCCTAATAATGGCTTTCTTTAAGAAGAAAAATAGACAGGAAGGCAGGCAAGTTAGACGGATGTTGTAATGATTGACAGTGTAATAATCAATTTGACTGAGCTAAATAAGGGATACACAGGTAGTTGATAGAATATTATTTCTGAGTGTGTCTGTGAGGGTGCTTCTGGAAGAGATTAGCAGTTGAATCGGTAGACTGCTAAAGAAAACTGTCTTCTCAATTCTGGCAGGCATCATCCAATGCACTGAGGGTCTGAATAGAACAAAAAGGTTCTCTCTGCTTGAGCTGGGATTTCCATCTCCTTTCTCCTGGCCCTCTGACAACAGTGCTCCTGGTTCTCAGGTCTTCAGACTCAGACTACAACTTCCACTGGTGGATTCCCTGGTTATCAGGCCTTTGGGTTTGATTACAATGACATTACCAGCTTTCCTGGTACTCTGGCATGCAGACAGCAGATTGTGGGACTTTTCAGCTTCCTTAACCACATGAGCCAATCAGTCCCTCATAATAAGTCACGTTCTCTCTCTCTTTCTCTCTCTCTCTCTCTCTCTCTCTATATATATATATATGTATATATGTATGTATATGTATATATGTATATGCATATGTGTGTGTGTGTGTGCATTCTGTTTCTCTGGAGAACCATAACAAATACAGAAGGGAATCATTATTTCTAAACATTCATAGAATACAAACCTGTTAATATACAATCCTCACATTTTAGATTATAAATGTAATACATTGCACAAATATGTAGGACATCAAACAGTCTTACAGCGACAGAGAAACTGAATCCAGGATCTTTCCACATGCTACGACACAAAGGTAAACGTGCAATTGCTGCATCTGAGCATCTGTAAACAATCTATTTTAACAAGCCCGTTGCTGCCAATCTATTTCCCAGATAATAAAATGCTTAAAAATAAAATTATACAAAGGTAAAAAAACCTGTGCTTTTCTACACCTCACAAGCCAGGCTTTCATCAAGCACAGATGTATCACATTACCCACAAGGGAGTAAGCTGCAGTCCTAGTTAGGGAAAGAAAATTTGTCAAAGTGATTCCAATTTAAGCCTATCCCTTCACCCAAGTTTGCTCAGAATTTTTCTCACCATCCTCACGGCAGCATCTTAGGTAGAAGCAACAATATCATGAATATTATATTAATCAGGTTGATAAAAATATCTCCGATTGTATGGGAAGCCCGCACACTGAACTCCAAGACTGAATTATTGTACACAGTTATGACTCAATAAAAAATAATTTAAAAAAAAAAAAGAAGCAACACCTTGAGCTGCCCTATACTTAAAAAAAAAAATCTAAAATCAACAAATTCATCAAATAAGTAAAAAAATTGGTGCTGCTCAGGCAAATGCACTCCCTGCTTTCCCATATGTTCTCTTCAGCGTGGAGCGTAGTACTATTTTATATAGTATCAACTTATTTGTAATTGTACAGTCACGGAAAGTAGGTCAAGACACACTGGAGCTTTCCCACTTCCCAAATACTATGTGCTACAAGTGATGGTGAGACTTATCAGAGTTGAAGTACAGCAAAGGAGGCAGGAAAAACAAGCAGAGGATAAGAAGAAATGCAATATATTTCACTCTAAGCCCCTTCATAAATCTTCATCTTCTTTCCCACAAGATCCAGGAAAATCACAGTTTCACTCTGGGACAGGGATGCTCATTATCCAAGTTCAAAACCTATGAAAAATTACGGTGGAAAAATCATTCACAACTGATTTATGGTTAAATTGAAAGAAGTGGAAGTGTTGGCCCAATCACCTGCTTTTTAAATATCTTTCAATCTCAAACCCACTTTAAAAGCTTGGCTCCAATATGCTTCTATAATTAGAGTCCCAAAATAAGAGGCATTAATACCTCTAGCAGATCATTAATCATCCCAGCTACCTCATGATGGAGGCCACAGCCATGGACTAGGGGCAAGTTTGGGCAAATAAAATAGTCATTGATCTCTACTTGAAGACTAGAGCAAGATGGTCTAGTTTGTTGTTTGCTGGCGTCTATCACATTGGAATTGCTACACCGACCATCAATAACAAAACCATTTCACTGTAATGGCGTGAAATAGCAATAGAAACTATGAGTATTTCCCAGTCATAAGCAAACTAAGGTCCATTTTACGTGCCTACACTTGGTCACTACATTGTCACTACCAGGTGATTAAACAGCAACTACTCATTGTCTCCTATTGTCTCGCTATTGAGACCAAAAGCCATGTGTATGCACTAAATGCCTCTATAAACTGCCCACTGGATTCTCTTCAATCCTTCACCAATCAACCTCTTTTCATAGCAGCAGTAAAAACTCATTGATATCAACTATTTAGAGCTGTATTTTTCAACATTTTTATCTCAAGGCACACTTGAACCTATAGTTAAATTTCCTCAGCTTACATTATGTTGATCAAAAAAAAGGAGTAGAAAAAAAGAATATACTTACTGTTCTTTGAATTTCTTTCAAAAACAATGAATGATCTTTAAAAAATGTTTATGGCACACCTAAGATCTTCCCACGGCACATCAGTGTGCCACCGCACAAGGGCTGACAATCACTGATTTAAAGGGCAAGCTTTTTAAACAATGAGAAAAAATAGTAATTACAGAGAGTTTTCTTTATATAAATAAGGTTGCCTTCCTTTGTGGTCTGTTAGAAATAGCCTCATATCAGGTTTCAGTAGATATAGAATCAACCACAAGATCACTTACTTCAGACAGTAAACCCCTGGCCCGTCCTATTTCCCTCATCTGTTCTTTGTTGGTAATAATACTTGCCTGTCCTCCCTTAGAGGCCAGCATTGAAGATGGTAGGATTTAAAACTTATAAAATACCTTAGCTAAGTTGAGAGCACTATTCAAAGGTAAACTTCCACTAAGACAACAATAATAAAATCTCAGTCATTTAAGGATCTGTATTAATAAACAGATAGGAATGATTCCTTGTTAGAATATTACTAGTTATCTATAAATGGCTGCTTAAATATTACTTGAAAATTATCTTAGTACAACCATTTCCAATTTGACTGCCTTATTATGTGCTCTATATAGAAGCACTAATCCAGACGTGAAGGAGCAGAGCTGCACTTGGCTAGAATAGCCCACAGTTACCCTGATGCCAAGCTCACCACCTGCATTCCCCTGTAGAGAAATCCTGCACAAGGGACACGTAGTCTCCTACAAATACCAGCAGACCCCTAGAATTCTTCTACCATTCTCTACGTACCAGTAGAACTGGTTGAGGGAAAGCCTTTCTTTGAATCTTTCATTAACCATTTTGTAAAGGCAAAACAGAGCTACTTGCATAGAAATAGAGTTTGTTTCTGGTTCTGACACCCACATGGTACTGATGCTATTGCTAACCTGACAAAGAACCAGAATTCTTTAAATACCCTAGAGAAACACTGTCCAAAGAACTTTATACAATGAAGGAACTTCCCTTCAATCTGCACTATCTGATAAGGTAGCCACTGGTTATATGTGGGTGCTGAGTTCTTGAAATGTGATGAGTGTGAAGGGGGAGCATAATTTTTAAATGAAGAAGTGAGGGGGTGGGGTCTTGGTGTGTGCCACACCTTTTGGGGGCAAGACACAATTGTTAGGAGGGTCTTTACCTAACAAATGCAATCAGTGTAAAAAAATTTAATTAATTTAAATAGTCCAATGTGGCTAATGGGCATTATATTAGCTACTGTAGCCTTAGTCTTTTCCCAGCCTGATTCCAGTTTTGCCATTGTCTCTGTGGGACCTTAATCTATAGGAACCTCATCTGTAAAATGCTGGTAGTAGTAACCATTACATACAGTTTTGATCAGGTTAAAGGTAATGTATCAACTGTCTGGAGACACTTAGTATCCAACATTCTCTACATATTTAATCCTTATATTGCCTTTGAGCACCACTTTCTCCAGGAATCCTCCGCTGATCTTAAAATTTGGCCTAAGGCCTTTTCCTAAGAAGTCTTAAGTTATCTGCATATCATTTATTTAATTGCTTATATTGTCTTACCAAATCTTGACCCCTCCACTTACCTTTATATTTCAAGCATCAGTGCTGAAAATACAGCAACTCAAAGAATTCTTGAAAGGCTAATATATTCTGGAAATTTCTAATATATCCTAATGTTCTTCACACTGAAGTTTGTTCCTTCAATGACTATAATTACCAGTTGTGCTGCCTAAGAAGTGAAGGAAGCATTACCTACATTCTTTTTTTTTTTTTTTTTTTGGCTGTTTTTGGCCGGGACTGGGTTTGTTTGAATCCACCACCACCTTGGGCATATGGGGCCAGCACCCTACTCCTTTGAGCCACAGGTGCTGCCCATTACCCACATTCTTATCACAAAGAAACTCAATCTGGTTTCTTGTGAGAGTCAAGCAACACAGTAAAAACAGATTCATGGTTAAAACACCCCAAGTCAATCTGCCAGGCCTAAGGTGAGCCTAAGAGTATTATACTGAATTCCCTCTTACTTTTCAAAAGAGCAGCAGGCACTCAAGTTTCCAAATGGTGCTTCACAGCTTAGATTAAAAAGACCCCAGACCCTCATAGTCAATTGCTTTGATACCTGTATGCACTGGGTGTTACCAATGGCAACAAAGTGACTGCATGCTGGGAGTCCTATTATGCCCAATGAAATTAACACTGACTGCAACTCTGGTTCAAACAGAAAACAAGCCACAAGGCTCAACACTTATAAGGATATGTGCAGGTTATAACTCTAGAGAGTGGATCAGACTTAGACTTTTTTTTTCCAGAATGATGTTGGAACTTGGAAGAGAGTAAAAATTTATCCCACTGTTTAAAAGAAGGATGGCCATTCTAAATGCTTGAGTATGGAATCATATACATAATTTCACAGAATAACAGAAGGGCCATTATTGTTACTAAATCTTTATGATTCCTGCATCTGCAAAATGGAGTAATAGTACCCACCTTGCAAGTTTGTATTAAGCATTGAAGATAATGCATTATGCATTTGGAGAAGCTAATGAGACAGTTATTAGCCAGCATTCTATATCTACATAATTCACATTTCTCCAAAAATCCTAATCTGGTCTGAAAATTTGGTAAAGAACTCTCCCTTCCTATGAGGACATAAGGCTTCTATATTTTCTCTACTTAAATAACTTTTTCTTCTCTCTAGACCCTGGCCACTCTGTTTACCATTATATCCTAAATATCAATGCCTAGACCACAATAGGTACTCAACATTTAAAAAAATGAATGAGCAAATCGATAAAGAAATGGATGTTTACATAATACCCAACAATAGAACACATGCAGGAATGATTTGCTTCTGCTACTCAGGGTCTATACCCTGTTCCCTTTCAGAACTGCAATTACCTGGTATGGTAATGGGTTCCCAAAGCTGTTCACATAATAATGCCCAGAACTTGTAAATGTCAGGACACATGGCAGATGGAATAAGGGTTGAAATCAGCTTATCTTAAAACAGAGAGATTACCCTGGGTAGGCCAATGTAGAGGTCTTTAAGAAAGGGACAGGGGGACAAAAGACATGAGGAAGAGATAGATATGACTATGAAAAAATGTCACAGTGATGAAATAAAAGAAATTGACCTCCCAGAGCCTGGGAAAGGCAAGGGAACAGAGTCTTTCCTAACACCTCCAGAAAAGAACACAGTCCCAATAACACCTTGATTGTGGGCCAATGAGACTTATATCAGATTTCTAACCTACAACATTGTAAGATAATAAAATACTTCCATGTGCTATTTTAAGTACTAAAGTTGTGGGAAGTTGTTTTTTTTCAGTATCAACAGAAAATAATACTTTTGAATAGTTTAAATATATATGAATGCTTGGGTCCTACTCACAGAGGTTCAGGTTCAGTTAATCTGGGTGGGGTGTTCCAAGGCTTTAGGATTTTTGAAACTGCCCCCACCAAATCATCTGTGAAACAAAGCTGAAGAATCATCCAATAATCCAACAGTATTTAAACAGTCAATATCTTTCACATATGCACACCCAGGAAAAAAATCAGCCACGTAGCTCAGTTTGAGAGAAAAAGTGGCTCAAGCAACCTTAATATTTCTTAATTGTTTTATAGGAATGTGTGACAAAGTGTGCTCTTGAGCAGTATTTCAGTTGGTCGTTACAAGAACCCTATTAGGGAGGGAAGATATCACAGTCTACCTCACACAGAAAAGAAATATGAGAGTAGATACAGAGAAATACAGTGGATTCCCCAAATCTGGCAATTTGGCTTTTTTTTTCTTGTTTGGGGTTCATTGAGGGTACAAAGAATTAGGTTACACCACTTGCATTTGTTAGGTAAAGTCCCTCTTATAATTGTGTCCTGCCCCCAAAAGGTGTGCCATATGCTATTACCCCCCATCCCCTCTCCCCACTCCCTTACCCCCCTTCCCCCAACCTTGAATTGATTTGAAATATGGTACTTTGTAAGTGAATTAGCCCATATTATTACTGTTGATGTCCAGGCTATTAAAAATGGAAGAGTCGAGGACACTTGGAACTAGGAATTGTCCCTATAGAATTTACTCTTGATTGCATATTCCTTTGAAAGATGCCCAGGATTAACCAAACTAGAAAACAAATGATGTGAGTTTACATCATTAAAACTATTTCCACCACTCTTGACATTGAAATTGTCTCTTTCATCATTGGTTCAATTTAGTAATGCATTTCAGAATCAGTTCATGAGCAATCAGTGGAATTTAGTCTAATCACCCGGCTCAGGGGTTAGCAAACTGTAGTCCACAGATCAAATCTGGCCCACCATTCTTCTTCTAAGTAAAGTTTTATTAGAATACCACTATGATTTATTTACAAATTATCTGCAGCTGCTTCCATGCTACAATAGCAGAGCTAAATAGCTGTGACATCAACTTTATGGTTTATAGAGTTGCAAATACTTTTACTGTTTGGCCCTTATTGAAAAAGTTAGCCAAATCCTGACCTAAAACACATGAATCCTCCACCTTCCCCATTGCCGCCATTGTTATCCTTCAGGATTTTAACCTTATACAATTTAAAGAGCCTGGTGGAGGTATCCAATGATAACAGCTTGTAGATGTAGATAGAAACACCCAAGACTGATTTTTTAATAAAAACTTTAATTTAACCAAAACTTTAGTACAGAAATTCAATATACTTTAAACATTATCTCATATTTTTCTGACAGTTTTTATTAGGAAAAAATTGTGGATAACCAGTGCATTAAAGACATCATTTAAATCATTTAAGATATCAGCTCCTTTGTGTCTTTTCCTACTGTCAATGTTTTGAGAATTAATTGCTCATTTGTACATAGCACTATACAATGAAATTCAAAAAGACATAGCATTTGCCTTCTGGGAGTTTACACAATCTAAGACAGGCAAAGATGGCAAAGAAACAATGCTCCTTAGGGGATACACTAACAAACCCATAAAACAAACAAGCATTAATGTAATAAATTCACACAAGGTGAGTCCCAGTTTAATACAAAGGCAAATAAACAAGCATTCATGAAAGTAACTCAATTTTCTTAACAAACTCTTTTCATTATGTAATGGAAGGTTTTCTAGAGATCAAGTTTTAGAAGAAGGGATTAAGGTGACCTGAGAAATAAGTCTAGGCATATAGCTTAATTATGCTTAAAGGAACAAATTAGGTGTAAGCACTGGTATAGAAGTTTACCCAGGAAGACTTAGAAAAGCCAAAAGCATTTTAATATCCAACATTGAAAGGAAAGACAAAACTCTGTATTTGGAGTGGCAAAAATGGAGCCTGAGTGCCCACGCTCAGGGCAGACATCATGTGATACCGTGATTTATAAATTGTACATATAGTTAGTCTTCATCCTGTTTCCTGACATAGCTCCTAAAATATCCTGAGGATCTCCAGAGCTATAAGGGTGTTTTCTGTATTTTAATAAAATGGTTGGTGGATGGAGGTTCCTAGACAGCTTCAAGATGGGAACTGGTCACAGCAAAGACCAAGGCAAGATTAGAAAGTTAGAACCCTCCTCACCCTGAACTCCAGGGAGGGCAGAGGGGCTGGAGTTTGAGATCATCACCCATGGCCAATGATTTAATCATGTCTATGTACTGCAGCCTCCACAAAACCCCCAAAGAACAGGGTTCAGAGAGCTTCTCAACAGCTGAGCACATGAAAGGGCTTGAAGGGTGCATGCCCAGAGATGGCAGAGAAGCTCCAAGCCCCTTTTCTGATACTTCACCCTATGCATTGTCTACTCAGCTATTCAGCTGTACCCTTTGTAATTTTCTTTTTAATAAACTAGTAAACATAAGTAAAGTGTTTCCCTGAGTTCTGCGAGTTCTGTGAGTTGCTTTAGGAAATTAATTGAACCTGAGAAGGGAGGTATATAACCACAATTTATAGCTGGTTGGTCAGAAGTATAAGTAACAACTCACTGCTTGCAACTGGCTTCTGAAGTAGTGCCAGTCTTATGATACTGAACCCTTAACTTGCAGGATCTGATGCTATCTCCAGGTAGATAATGTCAGAGTTAAACTGCCCTACAGCAGCGGTTCTCAACCTGTGGGTCGCGACCCCTTTGTAACAATGAAAAATACATCAGGGCATTAGGAAGGTTGAGAACCACCGCCTTAGAGGATACCCTCTGGGTATAGATACCCCACTACAGAATGTATTGCAGAATTGTTGGATTGATGTGTGTAGGAAAAACCTCCACACATCTGGGTTCACAGAAGTGTTCTGTGTTGTGAGCAAACATTAGGCTTATATATTCTTCTACATCATTAACTGATCTCAGCATTCTTTCCTGCCAAACATAGGTAGCCTTATCATTCTGTCCATTATGGCACTTTGAGTATATTCAACACAAAATGACCAGAAGTGGTCCTTAAATTTGAAAAGGAAATATACCAGCTCTACTTTACGTCTTTCTTCATTGGACAATGAGAGCTTTCCCTAATCCCAAACAATCTCCCCACCAGCCCCCAGAAAAAAAAGTTGAAATATTATAAAATGATAACCTATATGAACTCAAAAGAAGCAACATTAGCATCCTCTAGAAGAAAAAGCAATTTCTAATCAGAATGGAACTTAGAGCTATAATAAGAGAAAGGAAATGGATGCCAAAGGGTAGAAGAGTGGCAATTCAAAATCACTGAGCACACAGTGGAAACTGTGCCGGGTTTCCAGATCCCCTTTAGGACTGAGGCACTTAATTCTCCAATAGCTCACAGCTGCAGCCTCCTCCAGGCACTACCCTTGGTCAAAGTGAGCTACACACACCAAGTTCCACTGCCTGCCCTGGAGAGCTCCCATCCAATGACTAGTTGACACAATAACAAAGGCTGGGCCCCTCTTGGGATAATTCTGAAGAATAGTCCTGACTGGAGTCTTCCCTTGGGCTTGACTGAAACCTCAGCTGCAACTGCATTACATTTCAACTTCTCCCTCTGCCCAAGCTGGCCACCCTCACTCTTCCTGATGTTCCAGAGACACCCCCACCCCCGAAAACTCCTGCATGCAAATCTCTGCCTCAGAACTTGTTTCTAGGGAAACCAATTTAAGACAGAATACCATCTGAATGATGGACATAGTCAAGTATTTTACATACTTCATCTCATTTAATGAAATCATTATTACAGTGACTATTTGAAAAATGATTAAGACTCAGAAAAGTCACACACTTAAAAATAAGTGCCAGAGCCAGTAGTTGAACCCAGGTAGACGCTATATTGTGTGAACCAAGGGTTAACTGGCAGAGATCCAACAAGAAGGCCTAATATCCAGATGAGCCTGGAATGATCAAGGTTGGAAAGATAAGTAACACTAGGCCAAAGTCACAAAACAAGAAGAAGTTTGAGCCAATAGTACAAATGAATAGAAACTAAAATAAGACCAGTTTGGGAACTTGAAATGTTAGCCCTGGAATCTCAATTATGTTTCTTACCCACAGGTAATCTCTAGTTCATGTTTGTGTACAAGAAACAAATAATGAGCAACAGTAATAGCTACCACCTATGGGAAAGAAATCTCAAGCTGGCACTGTGCTATATGTTTTCCATATTCTGCCCATTTAAAAATCCCCAACAGTGTTGCACACAAGTACCAAGAGTACCACTTTTCAGGTGAGTGCAACTGAAGCTCAGAAAAATTAAGCGACTTGCCCATGGTCATAAAAGAAAGAAGTACAAAAAGCCAATAACCAAGTGAAGGCTTGTCTCAACATTCAGTTCCTGATGACTCTACAACAAAATACAAAGGTAATCCTAAAGGAACCAGTGAATCTAATATTGATAATAACACCAACTGACATGTACAACACTTATTATGAATCAGATATTTCCAGCCTCTTAAATCTTTACAGCAACCCTATGAGGTTGAGTGCTATTATTATCTTCCTTTAATAAAGGAACAAAAGTATGCAGAGAGAGAAGAAATGTACCCAAAGTCACAAAGCTAGTAAGAGATGGAGCCAGAATTTGAACCCAGGTGTCTGACTTCAAGGTCCTTGTGCTTATTGCTATGTTAAGCAACCAGAATCTGAAGGAGGGGAGCTGGGTTTACAGATAGTCTCTTAAAAGAAATAATGAATCAAAAATTGCTCTAACATTTGTGACATGAAGTCTCAGAGATATAAGATGCTGTGGGCCACTG
This sequence comes from Perodicticus potto, assembly GCA_963574655.1. NCBI lineage: Eukaryota > Metazoa > Chordata > Mammalia > Primates > Lorisidae > Perodicticus > Perodicticus potto. The sequence continues at coordinate 13,000 of CAUYRH010182357.1, forward strand.
ACTCAGAAACTGGAATTATGGAGCAATCATAGACTGAATCAGTTAATTCTGAATAGAGAATAAAAATTTTCCATTATATTTTATATTTAAATTGTGTTTTATATTTTTAAAGAGATTTTCCTGTATTTTTGTAGAATGTATAAGATTTGTATAGCATGGGATCAAGCAGACCATTCAGGAGTAGCCAGGAGATCAAAGTATCATCTAAGAGTGAACAGTAACCAAACCCAGAGAAGGTGGCAACTGGTGGGGATTCTGGAACAGAGGAACTCACAGGAAAAGGAATGACCTAAAACCCTACTCTGGAAGGAGAGGGAGGAACCTGCATAGAAGAAGACCCGGCCCTGAAAACCCAGTGCCGATCTGTGTCTGAGGGAAAAATCAGTCTGGAACTTACATTTATTTAATGACATTTCCATAAATATTAAGAGTAGCTCTCATTTTTTCCTTCAAGTGTCTCCTTCCAAAATAAATCCATGGTTGTTCCCATCCTAGGACTGACATCATTCTGGCACCTAAGTCACTGCAAAAAAATGTTTCTTCACAATCAGCTCCAGGCTGTCATCCAGGCGTCCACAACATGATGCTTCTTATGGGCAGCAGTCATCTCCCTTTCAACCCAGTTCTGTATTGCTCTTTCAACTTTGCCCAAAATAGCCCTTTGAGTTGCTCTGTAAACAGGTTTCTTCACCACAGAGACTCTGCTTGGGTGGTCCTCCCCCTCTGGCCTCAGCTTTCACTTCTCAATACTTTGGCAGATATAAGAGAGGCAACATCCTATCAGAAAGACCTTTACCATCTTGTTTTTCTTAATTTGGCACTGTAAATTCATTCTTCTTCCTTTTTTGGATGTTTATTACTCCTAGAACTTTTTATAAATGCTGTATTCTCTTTTTGCTGTCCTACTCCTAAAACACATCTGATCAATCACCAAGCCATGACAATCACTTGGAAAAAACTGCTCAAGGAACTGCTGATTCTTGCTCTTCCCCTATGCTGACAATCACCTTCCCACCATCACTTCATTTTATTATATCATTACCACTTCCCTTGGATAATTCATCTATTTTGCCTACAAAGGTGGCAAACATCTCAGCCTTTACTCAAATCCTTATATGACTCCTGATACCAGAGAATGACCTCAAAGGCATTTTCCATGAAGCCTTGGCACAAAGAAGTCCAATGACTCACTTAGTTCTTGCCAGCACTGCAAAGGCCTAAGAGTCTTAGCTCCTACTCCATCGTCATCTACATAGAGTTCTTCTCCTACATTTAGAGAAGAGTGACAACAAATATATTCATGTCCTTATTCATGCCAATATGTTTTCTAAATATCAAATAGCTTTATCTGGTTCAGATATGGCATTCAGTAAGCTCTTTCTGAGTCCAGACATATTAAAGTAGCCAGTTTCTCAGGTTTAGTTTGAAAGATAAAGTCACCAGGTGGTTATAGGGTCTCTGGTTCTAGCTGCTTCTGGCTTAATTCAGACATCTATTGAAACTGAATGAGCCCACGATGTCTACCTATCTAATACCACCCTAACTAAGTCGAGTTTTCACAGAGAATTTATTTCAGCTGAAGAATGGGTCACAATGGAAGACAGGCTGGTCCCATGGTCCCTGCTGACAGGATCAGTGGTAATAAACCCAGAGTCACCTTCTACAGCCACAAAAAAAAAATTGCCAAATAATGAACTCCCTATTGGATTAAAAAACAGGATGGGAGATCACAAAATCTAGAATTTAGGGATGAAGGTGAAGCTTCAACTGAAAGCTGTTACAACAGGACAAAATTCATAATGGTGTCTTTATTGTTGAGGTTAGTGACCAAGTCCTGGTTTGGCTACTAATTTATTCTGAAGTTTAGATAAGACAGCCATAAAATGTCCTTTCAGCCAAATGAACAAGGTAGAGATTCTTGCAAAAAATAAATGTTTTACCATTCTGTTTATAAATGGTATTGTACTTACCAATGAAAACTATACAGAAAATAGATGACTGTACCTCCTTCATGCTCCAATACCCTCACTTCCCATCATTCATCCACAGTAATCCCCAGAGCCCATCCAGAAATGTGTGGGAGGGAAAGCAGCATAATGGATCCCTGGATCCCTGTAGCCTCTCTCTAGTTAGACAAGAAAACAAGATAGGTTGGGGAACCAAAGCAAATAGGCCTAGCATCTCCTACACATTAAATTCACCAAGGATTTAATTTAATACCAACAATGTACACAGGCCATGGGGAATTGTTGAATTTAAGTGAAAAAAGTGTGCTTTTCAGTATTTTCCCATCAAATTATGAATCTGGAAGAATAATCACTCATGGAGAAGACAACTGGAGACCTGAGAAGTTTTGGGGTTTTAACATCAAGAATAGGGGGGAAAAAGCACACACAGAATTCTTTTCATATTTAAAATCTAAGAAAAGGTGAAGGAGTTGAACTTGCTTATTCCTTTATAAAATAGTGCTTCAGAGTAGGGCATGATGGATAACTCCATATAAATATTGGAAAGTAAACAATGCTGGAAAAACCAAGGACAACTACTACTGATATTGGATTTAAAACAAAAATAGCTGAAGCAGACAAAATAGTCTCTACACAAAGCCACTTGTCTTCTTGCCCTTTCCACTAAAAAAACAAAGAAGGGTTTTTAGTAATAGGAGCAGGTGTGCAACCCATCACCTGGCAAGATAGGAAACATCACAATGGCTCAAACCAGCTTTTCCCTCTGACAAGGTTGGTGTTTAGTTGGTAAGCAATGGTGTTAGCAAACTTAGACATCAAAATACTCAAAACAAAAGCCTCTGAACTAGTTGGAAAAATGGTTGCTGTCTTGAATCCCTTCAGGTGCCCCCCCCACACTGACTGCCCTTGGTCTGTCTCTTAAAATGTTCTGGGCCTGCTGGCTATTCAGCATCAAAAATGTTAGCAGCTGCCACACCAGGTGGCCTCCGGGTCCTTGCTTCAGGTTCAAATTCAGGATCTGTAGTTTGATTGGTATCCACACTTTACCACTTATATTAAACATCATCTCTATCCTCTGTCCTTTTTCTATGGTTGAAAAGTAAGTGGATTCTACAGTCATTCCTTCCCCCAGACAATAATACCATTAGCTCGTCAGTCATCAGATAAACCCAGTGGAGGTATAGTTCTCAAAGTATCATGTTAGACAGTGCTTTGTTTTTGCCTAATATAAAGCATAGTACCCAAAGATTACAAGAAGCCTGGGTTTTAGCATCAGCATGCCTTGGGTTTGAAGCCCAAATATTCCCTAGTTTTGTGGCTGTGATGTAGCCATGTAAACTAAATGTCAGCTTCATCACCTGCAGCACTGAGGTAGAACCAAGAATTCTGCAGGATTTAGAGAGTATTAAAGATAGTATAATTAAACACCAAGCACAGTGCTGGACATCTGGTGGGAGCTTAATAAAGTGTTCTAATATGATTATTATACTGGAAAAGATAGTGGATGGGATATCTGGAGCTAATCCTCATATCTATCTCTGCACTCCAAGATGTATTCTTTTCATTTCCCAAATCTCTTTGTCAACTGAACTTTTCTTTAATGCAACACCAGTCAACATCCTACTCTCAAAGCCCACTGAAGTAAATGCTTCTCTTTTGGAAAATTAGGTACAATTCACACACCAGTCAGTGAATCTACATCCCTTGCCTCCACAAGAAGACAATTCCAGGACCTCAAGGCCAACACTGTGCACTATCTGTAATTAACTCTTCACATATGAAAGATGGCCTAAAATAATCCCTAGATTGATACCCAGTTGACATTAGCCTTAGAAGTCTGGTATTGAGACTACATTGATTAAGATCTTTCATCTGAGGACTAGGCAACCATAAAACACTACACTCCAGCAAGATGCCCCTGCAGCAGATTCCTGATCTGATGGGCTCTGCCTGAGTAGTAAGACTCAAAGTTTCATATTCTTGGGGCTGCTGCAATGCTGCCCATTGGGATCAAGACTATGAAACTTTATTGCAAAACCAGGACATGATGAGGTGCTAACTATATACTCTTGTCTAGACAAGCTCAAAGCCAGCCCAATTTATATTGAAATATTATAAGCAGTTTTAAAGTTAGGCTCCAAAGCAGTGTTTTTCAAACTTTTTATCTCATGACACACTTGAATTTATAGTTAATCTCCTGGGGCACACTTAAATTATGTTGAATCAAAAAAAAAAAAAAGAGTTCAAAAAAAAAAAACCAATATATTCACTGTGCATTGAAATTCTTTCAAAAATAACTGAATTAATGATCTTTAAATTGTTTTTATTTTTCTCAAAGGGCATTTTATTCATAAGTGAAGTGTAAATGGCAAAATCTTATTTCTCTTACTAGTTAGTTTATGAGGGGAAATGTTCCTTTACTTATAAGAAACACCAGGCAATACTGAAAGTGATGGCTAATTTAGTTCATAATAAAAATTTCCAATTGAATTAAAATAAGTTTATTTCTTAATATAAATTATGTAAAAAGTTACTTTTATAAAACAAATTAGCTATAAAACTGTAAAATAATTATACTTTACCTGATATCTATGCATAATGTAATTTTACACATAAAATAGATTCAGAAAGCATGTTTCAACAGATTCAGAAAAAGAGATGTGTGTATACAGGGTGGCCATAAAGTCTGCATGCAATTCAAAATTTCACAATACATTACATTGCACATGAACTTTATAGCCACCCTTATTATATTTATATATAATATACGTGTGTGTGAATCCATTCACACATTCATTCATTCATACATTTTGGATGTATACATTTGTGGATGGACGCACACAAGCACATAAAATATCTATATTTATATCCATATCAATATATGGATATAGTTATATTCATATGGCAGTGAGGGTAGAGCAACATATGGATTGAATTACTTTTGAGGGCACATGTAGTGAGAATAAGATAGACTCAGTGAGGCTAGGGCTGAGACAACACCGCTAATCTAGCCAGTCTAGGACCTATGAGACCTTCATATCATGTCTTCCATACTATTGTTGTGTAAATTTGGCTTTAAACTAAAAGTGTGTATCTTAAGCAGTTAGAATAATTGATTTAGGAGATTAACTTGTGAATTGGAACGTTGTGATATGAATCATGGATTACATCAGTTATGTTTATTATTAGTCATGGATTATGGTGATTACTGTTAAGATAAGAGTATGGTTCTTGTTTTTAATCTTTATGGATAAAACTATGATTTTGTAAATGGAAGAACAGAAAAGTCTTGGAGAGACTATTCTCCCTATTCTCCAGAACTGCTGGCCTTCCAACAAATAAAGTTCGGTGGACCTATCCCCATCTTTGCATATTAGCAAAAAGTGACGAGTGGCCCAACCATCTTCTTGATCCAGTAATATTTCTTTTCTTTTTTTTAATTATTTGGAACTCATTGAGGGTACAAAGAATTAGGTCACATTCATTGCATTTGTTAAAGTCCCTCTTATACTTGTGTCCTGCCCCCAAGGGGTGTGACATACACCATGAACTCTGTCTCCCCTGTCTTCCCTTCTCCCCACTACCCCATTCCCCTACACAACCCCTTGTATTAGCTCATATAATGACTTCATATTAAAACTGAGTACATTGGATCCTTGCCTCTCCATTACTGTGATGCTTTCCTAAGAAGAATGTGTTCCACCTCCATTCAAGTTAATAAAATGATATATAGTCTCCATCTTTTTTAGTGGCTGAATAATATTCCATGGTATACATATACCACAGCTTGTTATTTGAGTCCTGGGTTGGTGGGAATTTAGGTTGCTTCCACATTTTGGCAGTTGTAAACTGAGCTGTGATAAAGAGTCTAGTGCAAATGTCCTTGTGATAAAAAGGTTTGTTTTTTCTTCTGGGTAGATGCCTTGTAAGGGGATTGCAGGATCAAATGGGATGTCTAATTTGTGTTCTTTGAGGATTCTCTGTACTTCCTTCCAAAAAGGTTATGTTAGTTTGCAGTCCCTTCAATGGTGTAAAAGTATTCCCTTATCTCCATATCCACGCCAATATCTGCAGCTTTGAGATTCTGTGATGTTGGCCATTCTCCCTGGGGTTAGGTGATATCTCAGAGTAGTTTTGATTTGCATTTCTCTGATGATTAGGAATGATGAGCATTTTTTCATATGTTTGTTAGCCATTCATCTATCTGCTTTAGAGAAGGTTCTATTCATGTCTCTTGCCCAGTGATATATGGGATTATTGGGTCTTTTTTGTTCAGTAATTTGAGTTCTCTGAAGATCCTAGTTATCAAGTTTTTGTATGATTCATAATTAACAAATATCTTCTCCCATTCTGAAGATTATCTATTTACTTTGGTTGTTGTTTCTTAGCTGTACAAAAAGTTTTCAGTTTAATTAATCCCATTTGTTTATTTTCATCATTATTGCAATTGCCATGGACAACTTCACAAAATCTTTCCCCAGGCTGATACCTTCAAGTGTTTTCCCCACACTTTCTTTGAGGATTTTTATTGTTTCATGCCTTAGGTATAAATCTTTTATCCATCTTGAATCAATTTTTGTAAGTGGTGAGAGGTGTGGGTCCAGTTTCAGTCTCTTAGATGTGGTTATCCAGTTCTCCAAACATCATTTATTGAATAGGGATTCTTTTCCCCAGTGTATATTCTTGTTTAATTTATCAAAGATCAGGTGGCTGTAAGATGTTAGTTTCATCCAACGGTTTTCTATTTGGTTCCACATGTCAATGTCTCTATTTTTGTGCCAATACCATGCTATTTTGATCACTATGGCCTTGTAGTATATCATAAAGTCTGGTAAGGCACTAAGCCTGGCTTTGTTTCTATTACTAAGAATTGCCTTGGGGGCAGTGCCTGTGGCTCAAGGAAATAGTGTGCCAGCCCCATATATTGGAGGTGGTGGGTTCAAACCCAGCCCCAGCCAAAAACTGCAGTAACAACATAAAGAAGAATTGCCTTGGCTATATGTGTTTTTCTCTGGTTCCATAGAAAACAAAGAATTACCTTTTCCAAATCATGAAAGTATGATGATGATATTTTAATGGGAATTGCACTGAACCTGTAGATTGCTTTGGGAAGTATAGATAGACATTTTGACAATGTTGATTCTCCCCAGCCATGAGGATGATATGTTCTTCCATTTGTTAACATCTTCTGCTATTTCTTTTCTTAGGGTTTCATAATTTTCTTTGTAGAAGTCCTTCACCTCTTTTGTTATGTATATTCCTAGATACTTCATTTTCTTAGAGGCTACTATGAAGGAAATTATGTCCTTGATTAGCTTCTTGTCTTGGCTGTTATTGGCATATAAAAAGGCTACTGACTTGTGGACATTGATTTCATATCCTGAGACATTGCTCTATTTTTTATTATCACTTCCCAGAGTCTTGGAGTTGAGTCTTTAGGGTTCTCTAAATATAAAATCATATCATCAGCAAAGAGTGAGAGTTTGACCTCCTCTATGCCCATTTGGATGCCCTTTATTTCCTTCTCTTCCCTGATTGTATTGGCAAGCTCTTGCAGCACTATGTTGAATAGTAACGGCAAGAGAGGACAGCCTTGTCTGGTTCTAGTTCTAAGTGGAAAAGCTTTCAGTTTTACTCCATTCAGCATAATATTAGCTGTGGGTTTGTCATAAATGACTTCAATAAGTTTAAGAAATGTGCCATTTATGCCTATTTTCTTACGTATTCTAATAGAAAAGGATGCTGAATTTTATTGAATGCTTTTTCTGCATCTACTGAGAGAATCATGTGGTCTTTGTTTTTGCTTCTGTTGATATGGTGAATTACTTTTATGGACTTGCATACGTTAAACCAGCCTTCCATTCCTGAGATGAAACTTACTTGATTGTGAAGAAGGATTTTTTTAATATGCAGCTATAATTTACTGGCTAGAATGTTATTGAGAAGTTTTTGCATCTATATTCATTATATAGATGAAGTTATCCTTTTTAGTTGGGTCTTTTCCTGACTTTGGTATCTGGGTGACACTTGCTTTCCAGAATGTGTTGGTCAAGATTCCTTCCCTCTCAATTCTTTGGAATAATTTCTGCAGCATGGGTATAAGCTTTTCTTTGAAGATTTAATATAATTCTGGTGTGAAACCATCTGGACCAGGGTTTTTGTTTTTTTTTTGTGGGGAGATCTTTTATTGTTCCCTTGAAATCAGTTCTTGAAATTGGTCTGTTCAAGAGATCTACTTTTTCTTAGCTAAGTATAGGGATAGGGTGCAATTCTGGGTATTGATCCATTTCCTCTACACTGTCAAATTTCTGGGCATACAGTTTCTTGTAGTACTCACAATGATCTTTTGTATCTCTGTGGCATCTACTGTTATTTCCCCTTTATAATTTTGGATTGCAGTTATTAGAGATTTTACTTTTCTATTTCTATTTAATCTGGCCAAAGATTTATTGATTCTATTTTTTTTCAAAAAAAAATTTTTTTGTTTGTTAGTTTTCTGAATTTTTTTTTATTTTCAATTTCATTAATGTCTGATTTAATTTCAGTTATTCCTTTTCTTCTGCTGGGTTTGGGATTAGATTGTTCTCTTTTTCTAATTCCATGAGATGTTTCATGACTTCGTTGTTGAGCTCTGTTTCTTTTTTTCTAATGTAGGTATTTAATGTGATAAATTTCACTCAGACTGCTTTTTCTGTATCCCACAGGTTTTGGTAACTTGTGTCTTCATTGTTGCTATGTTTGAGGAATTCTACAAGTTCCTCTTTTATCTCTTCCTGAACCCAACTATCATTCAGCATAAGGTTGTTTAATTTCCAAGTCTTTGTGTGGGGATGACCATTTTTGTTGGAGTTGAGTTCATCTTTATTGCCTTGTGGTCTCAGAAGATATAAGGTATAATTTCTATTCTTTTAATTTTGCTGAGGTTTGATTTGTATCCTAGGATATGGTCCATTTTGGAGCATGTACCCATCAGCTGATGAAAAAATATATAGTCGTTAGCTTTGAGATGGTGCTCTGGATATGTTTATTAATCCCATTTATTCTAGGGTTACATTTCAGTCTTTTGTATCCTTCTTTTGTTTCTGGTTAGAGGATATGTCCAGTTCTGTCAGAAGGATGTTAAAGTTCCTGGCTATTATGGTTATGGGATATGATATTGCTCAGACCCATCTAGGTCTGTTTCATAATCTTGGGAGCATTTAAGTTGGTGCATAAATATTTAAAATTGAAATGTCTTTTTGTAGTATTGTTCCTTTGACCAGTATAAAGTGTCCATCTTTGTCTATCTTACCTTTAGTTGCTTTAAATCTGGTTGTACCTGACAATAAAATTGCAACCCCTCCTTTCTTCTGATTTCTATTTGCTTGAAATACTATTTTCCATCCCTTAACCCCAAGTCTTGATTTGTCCTTCAATGCTAGGTGTGCCTCCTGGAGATAGCATATGGTGGCTTCTGGTTTTTTATCAACCAGCCTGTGTCTCTTCAGTGGTGAATTCAGTTCATTGACATTTATTGAGAGAATTGATACGTGTGGTAGTGTTCTATCGTCTTATTTTGTGAAAGTCCATTGTGGAAGCTAAGTTTTGACCATTAGCTTCTGGTGTTTACTTTGCTGGCATCCAGTATGATGGTCAATGTTGAGAATAAGTCTAACTATTTCCTGTAGAGCTGGTCTTGTTGTAGTGAATTTCCTCAGTGTTTGTATATCCATAAAATATTTTATTTATCCATCCATTTCGAAGCTTAGTTTAGCAGGATACAGAATTCTGGCCTGAAAATTGTTTTGTTGAAGAATGTTAAAAGTGGATGACTGTGCCCTTCTGGCTTGGAAAGTTTCAGTTGAAAAGTCTGCTGTCATCCTAATGGCTCTGCCACTGTAGATCAGCAGGCACTTACTCCTGGCTGCTTGCAGAATTTTTTCTTTCATCTTGACTCTGGACAGGTTCATTACAATGTGTCTTGGAGAAGCTCTGAGTTGAGATTACCCAGGTTTTGATATCCATCTGAAAGAAGTATGTTGGGATCTTTAGTAAAACTTGGGAAATTTTCATTTATAATAGTCTCCAGTAGGGCTTCCATTCCTTTGGGATACTCTTCTTCCCCTTCAGGGATCCCTATTATTTGTATGTTTGAATTCTTTATGGAGTCTCATAGTTCTCTAAGCTACTGTTCTTCTTTCTATCTCTTCTTTTGTGCTTCTTTGACTACCTGGGTTAACTCAAAATTTTTATCCTCTTAGCTCTCAGGTTCTTTCTTCTCCATGGTCTAACCTATTTTTGATCTTATACTTAGAGAACCCCAAAGACTCAACCAAAAGACTCTTGGAAGTCATCAAAGAATACAGTAATGTCTCAGGATATAAAATCAATGTCCACAAGTCACCTGCCTTTGTATACGCCAACAACAGCCAAGATGAGAGGTTAATTAAGGACACAACTCCCTTCACCATAACCCCAAAGAAAATGAAATACTTAGGAATATACCTAACAAAAGAGGTGAAAGAACTCTATAAAGACAATTATGAAACCCTAAGAAAGGAAATAGCAGAGGACTTTAACAAATGGAAGAGCATACCATGCTCATGGCTGGTAAGAATCAACATTGTTAAAATGTCTATACTTCCCAGAGCAATTTACCGATTCAACACCATCCCTATTAAAATACCAACATCCTACTTTCAAGACTTGGAAAAAATGATTCTGTGCTTTGTATGGAACCAGAAAAAACCCTGTATAGCTAAGGAAGTTCTTAGTAACAAAAACAAAGCTGGAGGTATCACCATACCAGATTTTAGGCTGTATTACAAAGCCATAGTGCTCAAGACAGCATGGTACTGGCACAAAAA
>CAUYRH010182359.1:0-15252 GCA_963574655.1 Perodicticus potto
TAGGTGACCCCCTGTGAAAGGGGGAAGGATCATTTGACCTCCAAAGGGGTCATGACCCACAGGTTGAGAACCGCTGTGCTAAGCTAAGCTTTAAAATTGACGGAAAAATCAAATATTTTACTGATATGCAAACATTGAGGATATTTGCCACAACAAGACCAGGTCTACAGGAAATACTTCAACCTGCTCTACACATTGACCATCACAATGGACCACCAGCAAAGTAAGCACCCAGAAATTAAAGGACAGAACCTAGGTCCCACAATGACGCAAAAGACAAAACTAAGCAATAGACTTTCACAAAACAAGATGAGTAGAATGCTACCACACTTATCAATTATCTCAATAAATGTTAATGGCTTGAATTCCCCACCGATAGATTGGCTGATTGGATTAAAAAACACAAGCCATCCATTTGTTGTTTGTAGGAAACACACTTAGCCTCAAAAGACAAATTAAAACTCAGAGTTAAGGATTGGAAGACAATTTTTTGAGGCAAAGGGAATCCAGAAGAAAAGTGGGTTTGCAATCTTATATTCAGATACATGTGGATTTAAAGCAACTAAAATCAAAAAAGACAAAGATGGTCACTTCACATCAGTCAAGGGAAAAACACACCAAGAAGATATTTCAATTCTAAATATTTAGGCACTAAATTTAAATGCTCTCAGTTTCTTGAAATGGACTTACTTAGTCTGAGCAATATGATATCCCATAACACCATAATAACAGGGTAACACTCCTCTCACAGAACTGGACAGATCCTCTAAACAGAAATTAAACAAAGATATAAGGAACTTAAATGAGACCCTAGAACAACCATGCTTGATAGACACATATAGAACACTCCATCCCAAAAGATAAAGAATATACATTTTTCTCATTGCCCCATTGAACATTCTCCAAAATAGATCATATCCTAGGACACAAAAAAACCTCAACAGAATCAAAAGAATTGAAATTTTACCTTGTATTTTCTCTTCCACCAAAGGTGAAACTCAACTCCAACAAAAACGTTCAACCCCACACAAATGCATGGAAATTAAACAACCTTATGCTGAATGACAGTTGGGTGTGGAAGAAATAAAAGAGGATATCATTAATTTCCTTGAACACAACAACAAAGAAGACACAAGCTACCAGAACCTGTGGGATACAGCAAAAGCAGTCCTGAGAGGAAAATGTATTGCTTTAGATGCCTATACTCAAAAAACAGAAAGAGAGCGCATCAACAAACTCACAAGCCATCTTATGGAATTGAAAAAAGAAGAACAAGCTAAGCCAAAACCCAGCAGAAGAAAAGAAATATCCAAAATTAAATCCCAGCACTCTGGGAGGCTGAGGCAGGTGACACCACAGAACATGGTGGGAAGGGTTACAAACACAATTCTCTTTTGTTTGTTTGTTTCTTGAGACAGAGTTTCACTCAGTTGCTGGTAGAGTGCCGTGACATCATAGGTCACAGCAACTTCAAACTCTTGGCTCGAGCATTTTTCTTGCCTCAGCCTCCGGAGTAACTGGGACCACACACACCCGCCACAACACCCAGCTAGTTTTTCTACATTTAGTAGAGATGGGGTCTTGCTCTTGCTCAGACTGTTCTTGAACTTCTGAGCTCAAGCGAGTCACCTGCCTCAGCCTCCCAGAGTGCTGGGATTAGAGGTGTGCGCCACTGCACCCAGCCTTAAGGACAATTAAAGGTCAATAAATGTGTGTGCTAATTTATAAATAGTGTGAGGGAAGGGCCCCTGCAGAGGTGACATTTATAAGGGAAAAGGGCTTCAGGGGTTTCACTGTGAACTCAAGTTCACAGGCAGGAAGAGCAAGATGTAAGATCAGAAGACATTTTCAAGATGGGATTAGGACATCTCCATAGCCAATGACCAACTTGTGATTCAGGAATGCAGGAGAACGTGAAATCTAGAGACTGAGGAAAGAAAATGGTCTCTGACCAGAGCTGGGACCCTTTGTCCATTGTACCACAGGGGAAGGCAGAATGCTGGTGAGGACGGAGGTGGGGTAGATGTGGGGTGATGGAAGACAAGGCATTCAGTGTGATTACTTCTGAATTCCTGATGGAATGCAAGGCTCAGGATGACCACAAGACTTCAGAATATCTGAGGAGAAAGAAAAGGTTGAGAGTGAGTGAGTAGTTTGGAGATCCAGAAAGTAGACCCCTAGGGCAGTGCTTCTGAACTTTAATGTGAAAATGAATCACTGAGGCACCCGAGGACCTTGTTACAAGGCAAATTCTGATTCAGCAGGTCTGGGTGGGGCCTGGACTTCTGCAATTGTAGCCAACTCCCCAGTGAGACCTGTGCTGTTGTTGCAGCACCACCTTTTGAGTAAGAAGGGAAATGGTATGGTTTGAAAGCCTGTGTCCTCTCCAAAATTCATGTTGAATCTTTGAATCTTAACCCCAAAGCAACAGTAGTATTAAGAGGTGGGGCCTTAGGAGCTAATCAAATCACAAGGACACTGTCCTCATTGATGGGAATAGTAACCTTATAAAAGGGATTAAGGGAACCAGCCAGGTCCTTTTGCCCCTGCACCTTCTCCATTAGAGGACATGACATTTGTCCCCTCTGAAGCAGGCAGCAATAGGTGCCCTCTTAGAAGCAGAGTGCAGCCCTCACCAGACACTGAACTTGCCTGTGCCTTGTTCTGGGACTCCTCAGTTTTAGAACTGTGAAGTAAACTTCTATAATTTGAAAATCACCTAGTCTATACTATTTTGTTACAGCAACACAAACAGACTAAGATAAGAGATGTGCACAATATGTGGGCATGGACCTTTGAGGTTTGTCGTCATCCATTTAAAACAGAGGTTCTCAACCTGTGGGTCAGGACCCCTTTGTAACAATGAAAATGCATCCTGCATATCAGATATATACATTACGATTCGTAACAGTAGCAAAATTACAGTTATGCAGTAGCAACGAAAATAATTTTATGGTTGGGGGTCACCACAATATGAGGAACTGTATCAAAGTTTCATGGCATTAGGAGGCATTAGGAAGGTTGAGAACCACTGATTTAAAGTAAGAATATTCACCCCTGCAGGTGTTTCTCTCTTGCTTCTTGGATACAGAAATGGAGCAGGGAGATAGTTGAGTTTAATTAAAGCTGAAGAAAGAGCCATGGAGTTGGTAGTATTTAAAAGGCAGTGTTGTTAATGATCATTTGATATGAAATGGTAGAGAGGAAAATGAAACACTAAGAAATGATGGATGATTACAAAGTGACAGGGCCAATGAAACACAAGTCTTCACCTGGTGCAAGAATTGCCAAGGTGGAAGCGTTCCAGACAGTAAGGTGGAAAGAGGAAGAGGTGGTCAGGAAGGTGCTGACAAGCCCAAGCACATGACCTCTAGAGAGGGAGGCTAAAGACCCCTTGAGGTGAGGAGGTCAAGGAACTGAGAGGCTAGGGATTAAATAGGCCGTTCCCCAACTAGTGACACAAGCAGTAGGGGAAAATGAAGATACCAAGCCCAACACTCAAGTTGTTGAGTTAGTGCAGAATGACCAGGGGCACGAGCAGCTGGCAGCAAGTGGGAAGACGGCAGGTTTCAGTCTGTTGCATGAGCCTCAATAGAGATTTGTGTGGGAACTACTAGTTTCTGGGGACAGAAGACACATACAGTCTCTCTCCTAAGTGCAGTGGGAAGCCGTGAAGGGTTTTAGGCAAGGTAGTTACATTGAGAGAGGATATCCAAGAAGGGTGAAGTCTAGGAGAACAGGTCTTCTCAAGGAGACCACAAGGATACACTTGCAGGGTCCTCTCCATGGTGACTCAGCTCTTGGGAATTTGTAAACTTAACCTCTTGGAATTTGGAAATTTCCAAGTTCTGTGAAATCCTGTAGTTCTGTAGGGGATGGAATAGCATCTCCCACTTGATTCTAACTGGCCAATAAGAAGGGTACCTGTGGAGTGGAACTTTGTTACTGTTGATAAAAAGGGAAAGACCAAGCCAGTCAGAGGGTGCGGCCATTTGGAATTCTTCTATGCCGTAAGCTCCTGGCTGGTGAATAAATCTCTTATAAATGTGGTGTTTGGGTGCTCTTTCTATCCTTTGGGGCTTGTCTTCCTGCAAAACATGATCCAGTCAAGACTCTGAAAAGATTTCTTAGACTGCTGTGGGGAGAATGGATTGGCATTTGGTGGCTATTTAAGTTATTCCAACTGGAGGTTGTTAAAGGATGTACTTCAGACCAGCACTACCAGAATCACTGAGAACTTGTTAGAGATACACAATGTGGGACCCTGCCAAAATCCATTGAATCAGGAACTCTGAGTTGGGGGCCCAGCCATCTGAGTTTGCACAAGGTCTCCTGATGATTCTGAGGCAAGTTGAAGACAGACGAGTGAAAATGGTCACCAGATTAAGCAGTGGACAGGGATGGATGGAGCAGCGGTTTTGTGGGGAGGATGAGGACAAGGTAGTGTGGTTTGGGGTGAGGGAGAGGCAGGAGTCTGCTTTCTGGGAGGAAGACATGGAGAGGTGGGAGTATCCTGCACTTCCATGGAAGGGGGGAGGCTGGAGGAAGAGCTGGGGTGCAGGGCAAGACTTGTCGTGAACCAGCACAAGAAGGGGAGCAAACCAGAGTGGACTTGGTGGGGAAGGAGGGAAATACAGCATAAGAGAAGACACAGAAATGAAAGATGGGATCAGGAGGTCTGACTGAGCTGAAGGCTGCAGCCATCCCCAAAGCATAAAATCAGTTTTATTTTATAGTATTTGTACAGTGTTGTCTGGGGGAAGTAGCATAGATAATATGGGAAAATAGCATAAATAAAAGACATAATTTTGGTCTTATAGTACAATTGGAAAATATAAATGACTTTAATAAAGACAAATAATCTTTTTAATGGTTTCTACTCAACTTCATTAACATATGACAAGAAGTGAGAAGGGCAAGATCACAAGGATTGAGGACTTACTCAAGATCAGGGTTTGGGGTAGGGCAACATGGCCGACTGGAACCAGTTTTCCACAGGGGCTCCCATCCAGAAGGAGAGTTAAAGGACAGAAGTTTAGCAAGAAAACCAATGGTTCGGATCTGAACCAAGAGAGAAGGTTGAAGAATGCGCATCAACCTTGCTGAGGTGAGCTGTGACCCCAAGGATACAAACAAAAGGTACAAAATCCATCACCAAGCAGACAGGAGTCCCCTCCCCCATGAGACTGGCTTGTAGTATACTTTCTACAAAAAAGCAAGCAGAGTTCAGACATCCTCCCATTTTACCCCATGGGAGAGACCCTCTAAAAACTGGACCTCCTTCCCCTACAAGGGTGCCATAGCACTCTCCTTCCAGGCATAAGACTGTATAAAACTGTATTATTCTCTACCTGCAATTTTGAACTCCCAGGACTCCCCTCCACTCTCACCCCGAGGTCTGGAAGCCTGTCCCCCATGGAATCCAGGAAAGGGTGTCAGAGGCTGGTGCCTCAGGGTGAGATTCAGGACCTCCACAGAGGAACAGGAATTGCTCTGCAGACTTTCTGATCTGCCATTATGACTTTTATTTGCCAGTGCCTCAGCCTTCCATGGCACCCGGTGATATTTGCTTAGATGTTGGTGATGACATCTTTCCACAAGGATGACAGAGTTGCATGGGGCTCAGGGAGAGCCCTAGAGGTAGGCTGGGGGGCTGCTCATGGAGGAAGGGAAGGAAGCTGCCTCAGTTTTAGCGCTTCTTTTCCAGGGTTCTCAATGCAGTTCATCTTACACAGGGATACCATTACATCATGTGAACTTTGGTGTGGGCCAGACAGCTATTAGAGGAATTTCAAAGCTATCACAGTTGAGGACTCCAGCATGTGACATAGAGAGCAGCAGAGCCAGAAAGGAGCCTGTATTCCTGATTTTATTTTACACACACAGAAGCCACGTTTCCTCAGAGTCGGTTAATGCAACAGAATCTCAGCCTCCCAGCTTGCTCCTCTAATGGCTTTAGCATGCTCTAAAAAACATTGCCACAAAGCCAAATACCACCAACTCCAGGAAGAATCGGAATCTTCTGCAGGAGCATGGCCTGAATCGAACACTGTTTTCTCATTGTGCTCTTGGTCTCAATTTTCCTGCAAGTGTCACTGCTGTATCACAAATGCCCTGTGGGCAGACACGGGGCAGGGACGCCTCTCCACAACCACAGCACAGAGCCTTGCACGCTGTGGAATGTGATGTGTTGGCAAGATGGATAGACTCAGAGAAGGACGGGTGGTGATTGGGAGGAGTTAGAGTATAACCCCTGGACATCCAAATGCATATTCAGTGACAAAGAACGTCAAATTAATGCTGGAACACCTCTGCTACTGCCCAGGAGTGCAGACACCAACAGTCAAGTGCACGTAGTTACACCACTGGGTTTTTTGTCATTGTTGGGGATACATTGAGGGCACAAGATACCAGGTTACACTGATTGCATTTCTTAGGTAAAGTCCCTCCTATAATTCTGTCTCACCCCCAAAAGGTGTCCCACACTGAGACCCCACCCCTCCCTCCTTCCCTCTCTCTGCTCTTCCTTTCCCCCAACTTCCTCCTCCTCTCTCTCTCTCTCTCTCTCTCTCTGCTCTGTTTCCCCCACCCCCACTGTGTACTAGGTCATTAATTGTCCTCATATCAAGATTGAGTACATAGGATTCATGCTCCTTCATGCTTGTGAAGCTTTACTAAGAATAATGTGTTCCACTTCCATCCAGGTTAATACAAAAGCTGTAAAGTCTCCTTCATTTTTAATGGCTGAATAGTATTCCATAGTGTACATATACCCCAGCTTGTTAATCCATTCCTGGGATGGGGGGCATTTAGGCTGTTTCTACATTTTGGCAATTGTAATTGAGCTGCAATAAACAATCTAGTGCAACTGTACTTATGATAAAAGGATTTTTTTCCTTTTGGGTAGATGCCCGGTAATGGGATTGCAAGATCAAATGGGAAGTCTAGCTTGAGTTCTTTGAGGTTTCTGCATACTTCCTTCCAAAAGGTTGTGTTAGTTTGCAGTCCCACCAGCAGTGTAAAAGTGTTCCTTTCTCTCCACATCCGTGCCAGCATCTGCAGTGTTGAGATTTTGTGATGTGGGCCATTCTCACTAGGGTTATCAGTGGTTCTCAACCTTCCCATGGGTTGAGAACCACTGGAGTAGATGATATCTCAGGGTGGTTTTGATTTGCATTTCTCTAATAATTAGGGATGATGAGCATTTTTCATATGTTTGTTAGCCATTCATCTGCCTTCTTTAGAGAAGATTCTATTCATGTCTCTTGCCCATTGATACAGGGGATTGTTGGCTTTTTTCATGTGGATTAATTTACCACTTTCTTTTAAAGGTCCTGCCTCCTTCAGCAGCAAGGCAGTGAACACTGGCTCACACCTCAATCCCAGCACTCTAAGAGGCTGAGGCCAGAGACCAGCCCGAGCAAAAGCAAGACCCCAACTCTACTGAAAATAGAAAAATTAGCTGCGCATGGTGGAGGGCACCTGTAGCCCCAGCTACTCCAGAGGCTGAGACAGGAGGATCACTTGAGCCCTCTTGTTTGAGGTTGCTGTGAGCTAGGCTGACACCACAGCATTCTAGCCTGGGTAACTGAGTGTGACTCTGTCTCAAAAATAAACAGCAGCTCCTAAATCACCCTAAGTAATCCTTTTTATCAACTACAAAGGGGGTGGATGGAAAAGGGGAGAAAAGATTTTTTAAAAGCACTTAACCTATAATGTCTTCATTTGCCAACTAACTTAGGACAATAAAAAGAAAATTATCACTGGGGGCAGAGACCCCCCAGGGACACTCCAGGCTGGGTTGGGGTGGGGATAAGGACCGTAATACAGGCTGTGCAGACTCTCCTTGCCTCTGGGGTCTTCCTCTGGGCCTCGGAGTAGGGCTGCAAGTCAACTGCCTCTCCCACGTCCCATCCCCCAGACAGCAGGGCACTTGGGGCTCCTGCTGGCCACAAAAGTGTTTTGCCGGTTTGGGAACCTGGCAGGTCAATTCCCATAGCTGTGTGACCCTTAGCCAGTTCTGAGCTTTCATTTACCCATTTGGGAGGAAGAACAGGACCATCAAAGCGAGCGAGCGATGTGGCGTCTGGGTGCTGGGCCTGCACCGAGGGGCGCAGCTCTGAGCCAGAAGAGGAGGCAAGGAGGGAGGGGCGAGGGAGGGAAGAGGGCGGAGGGCGGGGGAGGGAGGGAGGGTAGAGGATGGGGGAGGGAGAGAGGGACGGGGGAGGGAAGAAGGAGGGAGGAAAGAGGGTGGAGGAGGGTGGGGGAGGGTGGGGGCGGGCGGGCAGGAGGGTAGAGGGTGGAGGAGGGAGGGAGGTTAGAGGGTGGGGGAGGGAGAGAGGGAAGGGGGAGGGTGGGGGAGGGAGGGAGGTTAGAGGATGGGGGAGGGAGAGAGGGAAGGGGGGAGGGGGGGAGGGAGGGAGGGAAGGGGGAGGGAAGAAGGAGGGAGGAAAGAGGGCGGAGGAGGGAGGGGGGAGGGTAGAGGGTGGAGGAGGGAAGAGGGAGGGTAGAAGGAGGGAAGAGGGAAGAGGGCGGCGGAGGGAGGGAGGGAGGAGCGAGGGAGCGCGGCAGAGCCTCCCACGGCCCTGGAGTAGCTCCGCGCAACCCCGGGCCGGGCGCACCGCGGGCTGCGGGGACGCGCGCCCTCTGGAGGTCGCTCTGGGAACAAGAGCCGCTTCTGAGACGCCGTCGAGTAAAAGGTGTTGGGAGCCCCAGAACCCGGGCGCAGGAGGAGAGGGGGCTGCCCGAGCCGGCAAAGCCTGCCACCTGCTTCTCGGGAGACCTGCGCGGGCCTTTTTGCTGCTGAGCTGACCGCCGCGGGCTAAGCTGAAAAAGCCTCTTGGTTTGTTCAAGCAGGAAGGACTCAGATCCGTTAACGTGTTCCTGCCCTACGTCTGGGCTGGGGACTTCCACGTGCGTTATCTCACTTAAACCCCTCAGCTACGCTGTAAGGGAGAGTTTTGTTTTTCTGATGAGATCAGTGAAGCCCTCTCTGGGAAGTTACTTGCACACAGTCGAAACTTGGCTCCGAAAGGATTTGTATTCGTTTGCTAGGACCGCTGTAACAAAGAACCCCAAACCAGGTGGCTTAAACTATAGGGATGTACCGTCTGCCAGCTCCGGACAGCACAAGTCTGAATTCAAGGTCTTGGTAGGGTGGGTTCCTCCTGAGGCCGTGAAGGATGGATCTGTCTCTGGCCTTCCCCCGTGGTCAGCAGACGCGTCCTGCCCGCCATGCCCATCTGCCCTTTTTATTAAGGATCCTGGTCATATTGGGTTAGGACCCACCCTGATTACCTCCTTTTAACTTGATTACCTCTGTAAAGATTCTTTCTCCCAATAAGGTCTCATTCTGAGGTACTGGGTGCTGAAATGCATAAATTTTGGAGGATCGTAGTTCAACGCTTAACGTTAACCCAGAACTCGTGATTATAAGCCTGATGCTTGACCACATAAGCGGTGGTTCTCAAAGTTGGACGTACATTCTTACATTTACTTGGAGAATTTAAATATATATATATTGATGGTTGGGTTACACCCCCAGTGATTATAATTTAATTGGCACAGGGTGTGTCTGGATATTGGGATTTTTAGAAGATCCCCAGGAGGAATTAGAGCCATAGGCTTAGTGCACCTTACCACAACGGTGTGCAAGGCTCCACCTCGGAGGAGGCCTATGCTTCTCCTCACTCTGCTGCCAGGGAAAGGAGCTCCAATTTGGTTTTAGTGCCACAACCTTTGCTCTGTATCTGTACCTGTTTCCTACTCTTGAAGCACATCTGGTTTTCACAGCTGGCAGACTCAGGACACCTTCATTCCTGTCTAAAGAAGAAAGGAGAAAGAAGAATCACAGAGGGGAATGCAAAGGAGAAGGACCAGGACTAGGGGAATTGTTTTCTTGTTTTTCTTTTCTTTTTTAGACAGAGTCTTGTTCTGCCGCTGGACTAGAGGGCCGTGGCCTCAGCCTAGCTCACAGCAACCCCAAACTCCTGGGCTCAAGCGGTCCTGTGCCTCAGCCTCCCAAGTACCTGGGGTTACAGATGTGAAACAATCCACCTGGCCAATTTTTCTATTTTTAGTGGAGACAGGGTCTCACTTTGCTCAAGCTGTGCTTGAACTTCTGACCTCAAGCAATCCTAATACGTGGACCTCCCAGGATGTTAGGAATATAGGCATGAGCCACCTCACCTGGTCTGGTCTAGGGGAATTCTTGAAAAGGAGATGTTTCCTGGATGAAGGGGGTTTCCTGACACCCAGTGGGGAGAATGTTAACATAAATATGCCCAGTGATGGATAATCGGCCAGTTTTGGCCTCCTAGTGATATCACATAGGGCATCAAATCAGAGTCACTACCTTTGTTTCAACAATTGTGCATGAGGTAAGGACCAAGATCTCATATTAACACTTCCCCTTTCCAGCAAATTCCCAGGGCTGGCAAAGAACAGTCCAACGGTGTCTCCTCCACTGTCTCCTCCTAATGCTGAGGACCCTGGAAAACAAAGAGTGGAACTCTGACTCCCTTGTTCTGTGAAGTTGGAGTTGAGTAATGTGGTTTTCTTGTGGCCTGGCCTTTTCTCCACCTTGGGTTCATTCATTCCCACCCTCCAGAGCTAACTGAGGCTGACTGTGAATGAGGTAAAGGCCCTGCTCCTATATACCGAGGGTGGCAGGTTTGAACCCAACCCAAACTTCAACAAAAAAATAGCCAGGCGTTGTGGCGGGCGCCTGTAGCCCCAGCTACTTGGGAGGCTGAGGCAAGAGAATTCCTAAGCCCAGGAGTTGGAGGTTGCTGTGAGCTGTGTGACACCACAGCACTCTACCGAGGGTGACAGAGTGAGACTCTGTCTCAACAACAACAAAAGACTATATTTAAAGCTGTTTTAGATGAAAGCTTTAAATAAGAGGAGAGTAAATCTAGTAGGTACTACATACTACCAGGGATGTGCGAAGTAAAGAAGGCTAAGTACAGTGGCAACCTTTGTTTGACTTAAAAGAATAACTAAGACTAAAGAAAAAGAGGACGCAAGCCCAGTGCCTGTAGCTCAGCAGCTGGAGCGCCAGCCACATACACCGGAATTGGCAGGTTCAAATCTAGCCCGGGCCTGCCAAACGACAATGACAACTATAACAAGTAAATAAATAAATAAATAAAAATATAGCTGGGCATTGTGGCAGGCACCTGTAGTCCCAGCTACTTGGGAGGCGGAGGTGAGAGAATTGCTTAAGCCCAAGAGTTTGAGGGTCCTGTGAGCTGTGACGCCAGGACACTCTACCCTGAGCGACAGCTTGAGACTCTGTCTCCAAAAAATAAAGGGAAAAGAGGACACATATGCCCCTAGTTCTGGTGTTAAAGTGTAGATGAGAAAAAGTGTAGATGACTAGGGGAGTAGAGGTGAAGAGATCTGAGTGTGTAATGAAGTCTTGTTCTTATTAGGGGGAAGGTACAGCTACCAATTTGAAGAAAGGATTAACAATATAGAAAAAGTAGGGGGGAAAAGATGGCAGAAACAGGTCCAAATATATAGATAATTACAATAAATACACATGAACTAAACTGATCAGTTAAAGACAAAGACTGACAAATTTTTTTAAAATTCAGATATGTGCTGTTAACAAGAAATAAAACTAAAGTATAAGGAAATGTGAATGTTCTAAGTAAATGAATAGAAAATGATGTATCAGTAGCATACTGATCAAAATAAAGGTGGTTTATCTACAACAATATTAGATAAAATGGGTTTAAAGACACAAAGCAGGGCACAGAGTCTCCTGTGGCTCAGTGAGTAGGATGCCGGCCCCAGATACCGGGGATGGCAGGTTCAAATCCGGCCCTGGCCAAAGTTCAACAACAACAAAAAAGAAGTAGGTGGGTGTTTTGTGGCAGGCGCCTGTAGTCCCAGCTACTCGGGAAGCTGAGGCAAGAGAATCGCCTGAGCCCAGGAGCTGGAGGTTGCTGTGAGCTGTGACGCCACAGCACTCTACCGAGGACGATAAAGTGAGACTCTGTCTCTAAAAAAAAAAAAAAAAAAAAAAATGACACAAAGCAAAAAGATACATAGCATGTACTCATTAATGATAAGGGAAAGTCTATATAATTTTTGAAGCAAAAATGATAGAATTACAGACAAGAATGAATAAATCCATCACCTTAATGGGAGAGCTCACCATTCCTCTCTTGATTATCGATAGGTTGAGCGGACACTTACCTTCCAAATATATTTAAAACTCATTGTAGAAAATAGAGGTAGATACAGTTTAGACCTTGGGGTGGGGCAAAGATATTTTAAACAAGACATAAACATATTGACTATAACAGAAAAAATTGATAAATATTGCTATATAATATAAAGAACTTTTGTTCATCAAAAGATACCTTAGAGAACAAAGTTTTCACAAAAGAGAATGGTTATGGTCATTAAACATATGAAGAGACCTTGAACCTAATTAATAATTAGGAGGTATAAACCAGGACTAAAATGACACAGAATGTTATACTCATTCAGCTTTTAAACATTTCAATAGTCTGATAATATAAATCATATTCAACCCTGGTGGGAGTATAAATTTTGTAACTCATTTGGAAAAGTTTGACATTTTCTCCTAAATCTTGACATTTACATACTGTTACAGGTTTTGTTTTGTCCCCCAAAAAGAAATGTTAAAATTCTAACTTTTGGAACCTCAAATGTAAGTTTATTTGGACTTTGCAGATAGATGTAATTAGCTGGTTTAAAATGATGTCATACTGGTCCTTTAATCCACTATGACTCGTGTCTATAAGAAGAGGAGAGAGACACAGGCTGAAACACGCAGAGGAGAAGACCACGTAAAGATAGACATGGAGATTGTCACGTTATGTCTGTCGGCCGAGGGACGCCCAGGGTGGACAGCAGCCCTCAGAAACGGGGAGAGAAACATGGAACAAATTTCCTCCCAGAGGCTCCAGTAGGGAACCAGCCTTGATGACTTCTTGACTTTGGATTTCTATCATCCAGAGCTGTGAGAAAATAAACTTATGTTGTTTTTATTTCTTTCTTTTTTTTTTTGTAGAGACTTAGAGTCTCACTTTATCGCCCTCAGTAGAGTGCCGTGGCATCACAGCTCACAGCAACCTCCAACTCCTGGGCTTAGGAGATTCTCTTGCCTCAGCCTCCCGAGTAGCTGGGACTACAGATGCCCTCCACAACGCCCGGCTATTTTTGTTGCAGTTTGGCCAGGGCCGGGTGTGAACCTCCCCACTATCGGTATATGGGGCCGGACCTCTACCCACTGAGCCACAGGTGCCCCCCAAATTTGTTGTTTTAAGCCACCCAGTTTATGGTAATTTGTTATAGCAGTCCTATGTAAGTGATATGCACAGTCAATGGCGCAGCAATTCTACTCCTAGGTATTGACCAAACAGAAATTATTTAATGTTTACGATGATTACGTAAGAAAGTTCACAGTATTTCTGTTCACAATAGCAAAAACCTGCAAAGAACCCTAAAGCCAGGCTATAAAACAGAACAAATACCTGTCAGTATCTGTTTGTGCTAAAAATAAATAAATAAATAAAACAATAAACAAATTGTAGTTAATCCATACAATGCAATAATATTCAGTAGTCAAATTAACAAAATAACAGCAACACACAAAAGTGTGATTAATCTTAATATAATAAGAAATAAATTTCAAAAGGTTACCTATAGTGTGATTCTTTTTTTTTTGTTTTTTGTTTGTTTTTTTGGCTGGGGCTGGATTTGAACCCACCACCTCCACCATGTGGGGCCAGCGCCTTACTCCTTTGAGCCACAGGCACCGCCCAGTGGATTCTCTTTTTAATAAGATTTTTAAATGACTATAATAAAAATATTTCCTTTTTATGAATAAAATAGAGCCAATTGAACTCCCTAAATGGAAGGCAAGGAAATGGTAAACATGGAATTCAGCAAGATAGCTACCTCGAGGGGGGAAGGCAGAGGGGTAGGATGGGGAAGGCAACCACATGGCTAGATGTGAGGTTGGGTCAAGGACTTAATTTTTGCTTTAGATGGTGGATTCATGAGTGTTTATATCTACGTCTATATTTACATCTACATCAATATAATCATATGTAATGAAAGAACCCATTCAAGGACCACCGAGGAAAGTTATCTAATCCTGTGTACCTGAGTCTATACACTCCCCCAAATTGTTGGGCTTGTCCAGATTTGTTCATGATTCTACAAACTGTTGCTTCTAGCTCGCTTTAATTTTCACGAGGGTCTGGAAATTGGAATCGTTTTTATCAAGCTAACTCTATGGTGCGGTTACCCAATCTAGACCCAACATGTGAGTCTGGCTTGTTCCCGATTCAATGCGCCAATTTAGTTAGAAAGCTCAGTTGATTAAAATAAAGGAGTCCAGAGACTGAAAGTTCATTCGGTTTAAGTAGAATGAGATCAGTGGATGGAAAAAAGAAAATAAATCAGTTCCTATGAAAAAGAAGAGCTTAAGTTAATGGAATGCATTTAGAGAGGTATAGACAGCAAAAATCATGAAATCATAGCCCTGAAAAAATAAGTACAATCAGAGATTATAGCAGGGATCAAAACAAACGAAGCAAACAAACCGTAAAGTCCCCACAATAACAAAACCATGTGGAAGAGAACAAAATATCTAACCTTCATTGACAATGGGTTAAGATACAATGTTTTGGCTATGTTTTTCTCGGTAAATATCTCTCCTATTTATTTGTTTATTTATTTATTTTTTTAGCTGGGGCCAGGTTTGAACTAACCACCTCCAGTATATGGGGCTGGCGCCCTATTCCTTGAGCTACAGGCACCGCCCCCTCTCCTATCTTTTTTTCTTAAATGATGGAGCTACTTTTGAGTTTTAAAAACAATGTATTTCAGGCATCTCAAGTAGCTACATTCTGTACATGAAAAGTCAAGCTCTGTGCATGAATCTGTGTCACTTGACTACGTTAAAGAGGTTGAAATTCTTCCAAGATCTTTCTAGTGAGTTGTTCAGAAACAGTCTGAGCATAGACACAGGAGTCTAGAATTCTTTTTTTTTTTTAGACAGAGCTTCAAGCTGTCACCCTGGATAGAGTGCCGTGGCATCACAGCTCACAGCAATCTCCAATTCCTCCTCCCTACTAAATACTTGCATAGCACCATGTCCTTCCTCACTGTGGCACTTATTACACCCAACTGTAATTGTTTATTATTTTTCTGTTTCCTCCAATAACCTACAAGCTTCACTTAGGGAGCAGCAAAATCTGTTTT
>CAUYRH010182360.1:0-18463 GCA_963574655.1 Perodicticus potto
CCCGAACCCGGCAGCCGCGCTGGCTACCGGTGACGGGCGTTCAGACGTGTGCTCCTCCGCTCTGCGCGCTATGTCCCTCGGCAGCACCGGGTTACCTCCAGGACAGCGCGCGCCCCATCCCCCTGAGCACCAGGTTACCTCCAGGACAGCGCGCGCTATGTCCCTCGGCAGCACCGGGTTACCTCCAGGACACCGCGCTCTCCGTCCCCCTGAGCACCGGGTTACCTCCAGGACAGCGCGCGCTCCGTCCCTCTGCAGCACCGGGTTACCTCCAGGACAGCGCGCGCCCCGTCCCCCTGAGCACCGGGTTACCTCCAGGACAGCGTGCGCTTCGTCCCCCTGAGCACCGGGTTACCACCTCCAGGACAGCGTGCGCTCCGTCCCCCTGAGCACCAGGTTACCTCCAGGACAGCGCGCACTCCGTCCCTCCGCAGCACCGGGTTACCTCCAGGACAGCGCGCTACCACTTATCAACAAGGGGGATAATCTACATAATTTTATATACTTTTAAAAAGTAGGACAAATCAAACACAATGGAAAAAATGGCTTCTCTAGGGTAGCAATGCCTAGTAGAACTTCCTCCCAGGACGTAAACATTCTATATATATTTTTTTTTTCTTTTCTTTTTTCTTTGTTTTTTGTAGAGACAGAGTCTCACTTTATCGCCCTTGGTAGAGTGCCATGGCATCACACAGCTCACAGCAACCTCCATCTCCTGGGCTTAGGCGATTCTCTTGCCTCCGCCTCCCGAGTAGCTGGGACCACAGGCACCTGCCACAACGCCCAGCTATTTTTCTGTTTTGCAGTTCCGCGAAGGTGGGTTTGAATCTGCCACCTTTGGCATATGGGGCCGGCGCCCTACTCGCTGAGCCACAGGTGTCGCCCTATTTTTTCTTTTTTTGAGACAGACTCACTCTGTCATCCTGGGTAGAGGGCCATAGTGTCATAGCTCACAGCAACCTCAAACTCTAGGGCTCAAGTGATCCTCTTGCCTTTATTTTTCATTTTTTGTAGCGACAGGGTCTCACTCTTGCTCGGGCTGGTCTCTGGAGTGGTCTCGAACTCCTGAGCTCAAGCAATCCACATGCCTCAGCCTCCCACAGTGCTAAAATTACAGGCGTGAGCCATCCACCGCGCCCAGCCACATTCAATATTCTGTGTCATCCAAGATGATGGGTGGCCACATGTGGCCACTGAGCATTGAAATGTCACTACTGTGCCTAGGGAACTAATTTTTAATTTTATTTAATTTTAATTAATTTAAAGCTACATGTACTGATGGTTAGCCTTTTGAAAAACAAAGCGATTGGACAAAGGAGAAAGTTTAGGGTCAGGGAAAGCAGCTCGACTTCTTTGTACATAACTTCTGTAGTTTGACTTTGGAAATTATAGTTTTTAGAAATTAGATTTTTAAAAAACAATTCCCATAAATTAAAGGAAAATGATACAAATCGATCTAACTGTACACATGGTTGGTAACAAACTCACACCAATTAACCAGTTCAAATGATTTTTCTATCCCTAATGAGATACACCCTAATGACAAAAAAAGCAGCAAAAATAAAAAAAATTATACAGCCACTTTTACTGTTATGTACTTATAAAATACAGTAACCATATTTTAATAGTTATTC
The DNA here is from genome assembly GCA_963574655.1 of Perodicticus potto. Lineage (NCBI taxonomy): Eukaryota > Metazoa > Chordata > Mammalia > Primates > Lorisidae > Perodicticus > Perodicticus potto. Next base: position 1,635 of record CAUYRH010182360.1, read on the forward strand.
TCAGACTAACACATGTGCATTTTGAGATAAAGTAAACGAAGAATTATTATTGGTGCAGTTGGGCACTGGGGAATTTTTTTTTTTCTTTTTAGAGACAGAGTCTCACTTTGTCACCTTCAGTAGAGTGCCATGGTATCACAGCTTGAGTCTCTTGCCTCAGCCTCCTCAGTAGCTGGGACTACAGGTGCCTGCCACAATCCCTGGCTATTTTTTTTGTTGCAGTTTGGCTGGGGCCCGGTTCGAACCTGCCACCCTCAGTATATGGAGCCGGCGCCCTACTCACTGAGCCACAGGCGCCACCCGGGCACTGGAAATTTTAACATGGAAGAAACAAATATAAACTAATAAGAGTTTTTAAAATGTAATGTCCAAAATTTGAATTAGGAGTATCACTATAAATTTATAACTTTTTTCTTTTAAGACAAAGTCTTACTATGTCACCCTCGGTACAGGGCTGTGGCATCACAGCTTACAGCAACCTCAAATTCAAATTAAGTGATTCTCTTGCCTCAGCCTCCCGAGTAACTGGGACTACAGGTGCCTGCCACAATGCCCGGCTATTTTATTTTTTTGTTGTTGCAGTTGTCGTTGTCTAGCAGACCCGGGCCGGGTTCGAACCCGCCTGCCTCGGTGTATGTGATAACTTACGATATGTGATAATTCATGATAACTATTATCTTTTTATGAGAATATTTCTTAGCTCTGTCCATTGAAAAATATTAGAAACAAGGAACAAACTATGAATGTTCTCAGCATCCAGATTTAGTGTTTAAATACCATTTCCCAAAAGAAACTAAAATTCCTTGTAAAATATCTGATTTCATGTCTCAAGAAGGAAACATTCACGATAAACCTAAGAATCTAGAAATCTGGTCATACTAGAAAGCAGGGAAGCTGTCAGACACACCTAATGGCATGTCAGAAGGGCTCAGGGGTCAATCTGAAGAGCCTCCTAATAGCCAAAGACAGGACAACTTCGTCACCAATAGCAAGGGATCAAAATGGATGAAATTATGGTTAAATCATGAGTCTGTGCATTTTTTAAAACCTAATTATTCACTCTTGGAAGATGCTAGGGAATCAACTCAATATGAAAATTGATACATAAAAAAAATTAAGCATGGGCAGCGCCTGTGGCTCAGGAGTAGGGTGCCGGCCCATATACCGGAGGTGGTGGGTTCAAACCCAGCCTTGGCCAAAAACCGCAAAAAAAAAAAAAAAAAAAAAAAAAAAAAATTAAGCATGTATCATGCCTATACTGTTAAACACTTTATCCCCAAATACTCAAATAGTAGATGTGGGAAAGTATTTCTTTATAGAATTATTCTGGTCATTAAGTGATAAAGGAAAATATCTAAATGCTAGAATATTGCCATTTTGTAATGAGGCTATATATGAACACCAATGGCTGTCATAGTACAGCACAGAAACAAGCAGACATGTGCTTCTGACAGGACACGTAACACCTCTGATTTAATCTGTGCTCCCAGATTAAATCTGAATGTGATGAAGCTTTTAAATGTTAGTGGCACTGAAAGTACAAGGGACAGAGGTACAAAGAAGCAATCAGCAAAATCCAGACTATGGAAAACCCTACAGAAAAATGAATTTAATGAATAGATTGCAAGCAGAACAAGAGAAAGAGGAAGAGGTCATCTGTATATTAAGAAAGTCTTAAAATGCAACAACCAATTGCAATCTAAGAACCTTATTTCAATCCTGAGTCAAATAAACTGCATAAAAAATTATAACATAATTGAGAAAATTTAAACATTGACTAGATATTTAATAGCACAGAATTACTATTACTTTAGATAAGACAATAATATTGTGGGTTTTTAAAAAAGAATCCTTATCTTTTAGAGATATATGTTGAATATATCTATATTTGTGAATATTTATACACAAAATTAAATAACGTCTGGAGTTAGCTTCAAAATAACCCAAAGGGAAGATGGACGGCCAGAGATGAAGCAAGACCGACCATGAGCTGGTGACTGTGGGAACTGCATGATGGAGAGTCGGGGCTTATTATTCTAATATCTTTACTTCTGTATTTGTTTGAAGTTTTCCTTAGTAAAAAAGCTTTATTAAAGGCAAAAAAAAATCTTAGAGCTTTGATTTTACTTTTGATGTATTAGTGTCTAGCAATCTGTCTCTCTTAACTACTGAACCTAAAACCAGCAATTCCAATGGCAAGCACTAATATTAAATATATATGTTTACATTGGCCTGAATCTTTCACTCTGAAATCATGAAAAAAAATGTTTGCACATGAAAAATTGTCTTGGAAAAAGGATAATGATAATAGCAAGTGGCTTTACCACTCGATAGCTATGTAAATCTGTCAAATTTACCTAACCTCTCAGTCTAAATCTAAACATTTTAATCTTTAAAATGGGAATATTAATAGTAACTACCTTAGGGAACTGTTGTGAGGATTAAATGGGATAATTCAAAAACTGCAACAGCAAATACTTAGTAAATATCAAAAATTATATTAGCAATTCAAACACATGTGATGCTCAGTAATTATGAATGATGCTCCTTGTCAAAGACTTTCAGTTTAAATTCCAATAATATAATTAAAAGTTGATTATATGGTAAAGATGAAGATTATTTAGTTTACACTCACACAGCAGATGTAGCCCTCTACAACCTATCCTATCTAAATCAGGGGGCCAGCCAACTTTTCACCTCAAAGAGGAAGAATCCTCAAAACAGCTCTGTTCTCTCAAATATATCCGTAGAGCTGGTGGGGGCGGGAAGGAAACATCCACTGCCCCATTATCCAAGTCCTGCTCCCTGGGACAACTATTTTAATGACATACACCTTTATGTTTACGGTTTCTTGAATTAGCAATTTTAGTCTCTAAAAATGAGTATTTCATTCACCCTTCATTTTATATGATTATAACATTCAACTACGCATTGGTTGTGCAGGGTTTTTTTTTTTCTTAAAATTTCTAATTACCTTGTTTTCTTACTAAAAGGAAAAAACGTTTCTTATGTATCACCAGTATTTACCAGCTTCTTAATAACAGGAAATCCACACCATTCTTTCTCTTAAAGACATTTTTCCTAGATTTTCTATTCTTATTTGAAACAATATTCTTTATTCTACTTTTCTAGACCTGTTGCATTCATTGTTGTCATTCTGGAATTATTTTTATTGAATTCCTGAGTTAATGTGCTTTGTCATTATCTTTGTTAGTTTTCATCATCAGTTTACTGGTCCACATCCTTAAGGAATGCCTTCACAAAGGTTGTGTAGTTTAAGAAGTAAATAGTATCCTATTCCTGGCACGCCTGGGAATGTCTGTGTTTTACCTCACATTTGCTAATTTTCATAGGTTCCAAGTTCTCTCAGAACCCTGAAGACACTTACTGCCTTTTAAACTCTCAGTGTTACTTGTGAGACATTTGTTATAGCTATTCTTTTATTCAAATTGTATCTTTTGAGCTCTATTTGAACAGTAACCAACAATAACAAAAAACTGCCTGCCCTTAGGGATTTCATCCCAGTCATACCCAGATATCTGATTCCCACTCCTTCATGGCGGCAGTCCCCAACCTTTTGGCACCAGGGGCCAGTTTCATGGAAGATGCTTTTTCCACAGTCCTGGGGCAGGGAGAAGGGGAGCCACTGCAAGTACAGACAAAGGCTCCCCTTCCGCTGTGTGGCCTGGTTCCGAACAGGCCATGGCCCAATACTGCTCTGCCGCCTGGGGGTGGGAACCACAGCTTTATAGAGTACCTTGTTTCATCTTTTCCTACATAAGGGTTTTAGAAATTTCCCCCCTGTTCTACTGAAATTTCACAGTGATATGTATGGGGGGGGGCTCCTCATTCTCCCTCTCTTCCACACAATCTGGAAATCTGTATCTTTAAACATTAGAGATCGCCTAATATTACTATCCTGAATAATTGATCCTTTCCATTTTTTCTTTTTGAAATTTCTACTAGTTATATAGCAAACCTGCTTTGTCTTTTTGCTGTTTTCAAAGAGTTTTACTCAATTTATCTCCTAAACCATCATTTTAAAAATTATGCCAATATCTACATCCCTAATAACCTTTAAATTCTGATTTTTAAAATATTATTCTGTTCTTGCTTTATTGAGGAAATTTTTTTCTCTAAGAATATTAAACAGATATTTTCTTTTTAAGGTCTCTAACTGATCTAAGAATTATCTGCTTCACGTGGTGTCAGTTTTTCTGGTTTTATTTATATACTGCTGGTTTTATTTCTTTGAAGGTAATTTTTGGTTGACCATTGATACTTAAGAAAGAGGACGAGTTAATGGAAACACTGTACACTGAACATGGCTTCCTGATGGGAAGACCTGCAAAGAACCAGCCATTAGCAAGCTACACACAGTACAAAGAGTTCCCTAAAAGCCAGAACAAAGAGATGCCCACGACAGCAATGCTACTTTTCCTTCAGTCTTGTCTTTGTTTTTATTCACAGAAGAAATAACCTCTGTATATTTTGACGGGAAAGGGAGGAAGGACTCAGTGAAGAGAAACAGGGTGTGTGACTCTGTCACTGAGCATTATTTGGGTGGGAAAGGAGGCACAACTGTTCACAGTTCAAGTAGTCTTCTCTTCCTGTTTTCAACCATCCGCTGTCTCTGACCTTTCAATCCCAAGACTCTCTGATAGTCTAATGGTCACAACAGAATCTTCCTTGGTTCCAACCCCCTCCCGAATGTGTTGGGACACAGTTTTCTCTGTTGTAATGTTTTGTCCATCACCACTCTTCGTCTCTCTCAGAAATGTTCCAATCTCTCATCTACTGCAAGTACTCAGCTTTCTCTTCAGTGTGATAGGATTATTCTTTTTTTCTTTTGTATTACTTTAATACACGTGGTCAGAACTACACCTTTCACAGCAAATCTAAGACCTTTTAAGTCAATTATTTCTAACAATTATTCTCATCCTTTCAGACAACTTGTTTAAGCAACCAAAGCTCCCAAGTCCATGAAGCTACTGCTCCATTCATGCATCCATCCCATCCACAAAAATCGGTGAGGATACAGATGCCGTTTGGTATTGTTATGAAGAAACCAAGCAAGCAATAATATACTATGGGCTCTTTTAAGGCAGGGCCTGGCTCTTCCATGGAAGAGACACAGTTAAGAAAACGGTCATAATAAAGTATGTATGATCCTTTATATGTTCCCTTAAAAGATTATACACTAGTTACATGAAAATACTTCCTTGATAGTGGTAACAAATTCAAGAACAGCTCTGGGAACACTAAAGAACATTTTCTTATCTTTGCCAAACTTCTAATTATTATGTTATATTTTGAAATAGAGTATTTCTAACGTACATATAGTACTTGTATCATCTCATGTTATAATTCTTCACAGGATTTAATAAACAAGTACTCCTTGGGAAATACAGTACAAATAGCTAGGCTTTCCTAGAGAATGGAAACTTAAAAAGTTGTGAAAGTTCATTTTTAAAAATAAGTTCTTTGTGTAGAAATACTACTGCCTAGCTAACAGTACTTTCAGAAAAAAAGTTCAAATAAACAAACAGGCTTATTCTAAGTTGAAAAAAAGAACAAGATATAAAAAAATAGACCAAAAGTCAAAGAAACTGATCAAGATGAAGAACAATAACTATCAGTTTTTCTCATACAATATAAAAAAATAAAAATATAATGTGCTATAGCTTAATAAGATTACATAATAATTTACCATTGGAAGGACCCTAGGGAATCATTTCTTTCTTTGCAAAGATTAAGGATACTGAGACCGCCCCCCAAAAGAAATGACTTAACCAAGTTCACAAATAAATTTATCTAAAGTCACAACTCTCAGTTAGTAAAACCTAAGTTTTCTGACTGAGAGACCTGTTCAGTATTTCAATTACAACAGTCAGATGAGAACTACTTCATCTCAGAGGCCACTCCCACCTGTGTCTATCCACACTCTTGCCCCGCCCCCCAACCCTGTTCAAACTGCAGAGGTATTTCTGCTCCTCTGTAAAGCTCAAACTGTTTCATTCATCCTCTTTCCCACACTCTCTCAGTGTCAAGGACTGTGCTCCACAGGTGTGCCCTCTCTCCAGGACCATTCCTGTACAGGCTCCGGTGAAGGTGATGCCTGACTCCACGTCCTATTCCATCTATGACCCAATTTCTCTACTCCAATTTTCCAATAAAACGTTTTGAATAATCTATAATCTAGAATGTTATCTCCCCTTCTTTTCCGACTGTTTTCTTTTGAACCCATGCTAATCAGTTTTCATCTCCCCAGCAGAGTGTGGCTCTCCTGCTTAGTATGCTTCACTGGTCAAGGTCAATGATGTTCACCTTCCGAAACTATCACCCAGTTTTCTATCCTGTTCCTACTTCACCTTCAGAGCAGTGTTTGACGCAGCCAACCACTCCCTCTTTCCCACTTAGTTTTCTGAGCCATTTGCGTCCCCGGTTTTCTTACAACTTCACTGGCTGTCTTCAGTCTACCTTGTTGGATCCTGCCTCCTCGTCCTGATCTCTGAATGTTGGAGCGCAGATGTCAGCATACGTCAGCACCCTCTTTTATCTAAGCTCTCGCCTTAGCTCATCTCACCTAGACTTCATTTACCCCAACTTCTGGATTCCTATACTCACTACTCACTTTCCTACTTGACAACTCCAATGCACATCTAAAAATCATTTTAAATCTACATGTCTAAAACTGAAATATCTCTCCTTTCCACCCCTACTCTTTTGTATCTTTCTGATCTCCATCTGCTAAATGGTACGTCCATCTACTAAATTACTTATGTTGCAAATTTCAGGCTTGTCCAGATTCTTCCTTCCCTTACACCTCACATCCAGACCATGTGTAAAACCAGACAGTTAAACCTCCAAAATATACTCCAGATCTGACCATTTCTTCCCATCCACACAGCTGCTGCCCTAGCCTAAGGACAGGCACCTGGTTCTAATCCTTGCTTCCTCACGTGGGCATCTGCAGTTGCCTTCTATCTCTTATCCTGCTGGCAGGCTTGCTTCCCCAGCCAGTTTTTCGTACCACAATCAGAAAAAAGTGGCCTGAAACAGAGCTGAGATGGGGCTGCTCTCCTGCTTGATTACACTTCCGTGGTCTCCTAGGGCCATCAGGTTCTTCAGCCAGGCTGTCAACTCCTATTTGATCTGGCCTCCTGCCCACTTCTCTGTCCTCGTCTCGCCTCGTTCTTCCTCTCCACTCTCTTTTCAAGCAAGCGTGCCTTCTTCTATGCCTCCAACAGAGCCAGCTCGTCACCAAAGCACAGCCTGTGTACTTGTAGCTCCTCCACCTAGAACTTCACAGGTGCCTCCTCCCCTTCTCTTCTCAGCATAAACACCACCTTCTCAGAGACAGCTCCCCCAACAATTCCACTAAAGTAAACCCAGTCACACCATCCTATTATTTTGCTTTATTTTCTTCATAGACCTTGGTACTATTAAAAAAAATTGTATACTATCTTACCCCTCCTACTAAATGTAAGAACTATGAGAATAGAAATCTTATCTGTGTAGTCCACTGTAGTAACCACAACAATAACTCATTAATTATCCATAGAAAGATTATTCATATTAACAGTTTTGTTTTCTAAAATTTCCCTTTTTGTTTTAAAGAAAATGTTAAGTCTTCCCTCTTTCAAAATAGTTACATAAGGCTTAGTTAGATCTGTAAAATCCCAAGAGGGAAAAGTCAGCAAATGAAAAAATTTGTTCAGATCCATTGCTATTGTAAAGATGAAATATTTTTTCTGGGTTTATTTTAAATAACTTTTATGTCCTAACAGGGCTTCGGAGAAAATAACTTGTACATGCAGTTAAACCAATACTTTCTATTTGACTAACATAATGAAATCATAATGTTATTATGTGAATACAATTACTCTCTTGAAAAAAAGTAATCTATATTAATGGATAGAACCTAAGAATTTATATTCTGTGTAGAGTTCTCCAATTTAACCTAATTCATGTAACCAAGAATGAATCAATTCACAGTTGTTCATCTGTTTCCTGTGTGTTTGTGTTGTGTGGGAGGAAGGTCATATGCATTCCTTCAGCTTTCTCAACAATAAGCAAAAAATTAACTAGATAAAAGCAAAAAATAAAAATTACAAGTCTTGACCCATTTCAATTTGTAAGAACTGTTTATTTTCTAACAGTGGCCAAGAGTGCTTCTATAGCAATGCTAGACAGCTATCCAATCTAATACTTGTCAGTTTCATGAAAAAATAAACTTTCCTCTTAAGAAAAAGTCCTGAACAGTACGGGGTACACATAACAAGTAAAAAAAAAAAAAAAAAAAAAAGACACCAGAAAATATTTCATTTATGTCCACTTACAAATGAATAAGAAAGTAAATCTTAGCTTCTAAGACCACTTCCACCATATATACAAAATCATGATCATCTGATATATGTGACTCTAAGAAAGGCTCTTAGTTTTAAGTAAAAAACTGTATAAAATCAACTGTTACTTTCCTGACATGCCCCGTGCTCAGCTTCTCTGTATAAAACACTGCTGACGAGCTATCTTCACTACTAGCAAAACGACTTGCACAACAGGCAGCTAGGCAAGTAAAATGAAAATAAACTAAGTGACAGAAAGAAGGAGATAAAGGTGAAAAATACGTCTCTACATTAAAACAAAGGGCAAAAGATTAAGAAATAAAACAAAGATTTTTACTCCCCATTACAGCAATTTGTTTATCCTACAACATTTACTTGCACAACACCTACTGCTGCTTAAAGGTCAAACTATTTGGTGAAAAATAAAATAAAGCTTAAAAAATACAAAGAAACTATGTTTGCATTTGAAGTAGGATATTATGTATGATCAGTCAGACTACACTAAATGCTAGACTTAAAATCTAGGGTATAATCGGCTTCTTTTAAATAGCACTTTGAAACAATAGGTCAGATCAAAACATCTTAGCTACACCACATATACCCAATTTTAGTCAGTCAAATGAAAACATCACAAAATGTTCACTCATTCATTTATAAGATATTTACTGACTAGTTACTGTCAGGTACTCAACTACAGATGATGCTAGAGGTACAAAAATCAGTGTGATAAAACAGGTGCCCTACTATTAAGGAATTCCCAGCCAAGAGAAGAGAGATAATGCAAAAGAGTGTGAGTTACAATAGTAAAAGGTAGAGGAGGCTAAGTAAACTCAGAACTAAGATTAGAAGACAGAGGGAGCTTGAGATGGTTTCCAGAGAAGAGAATGCCTAAAATGAGTCGTAAGGTATTAGCAGAGTGTAACTGTGTGTGCGTGTGTTACCTGCGCAACACGTGTGTCTGGAAGGTAGAGTTGGTAAATGAGGTTGGAGAAAGAAAGCAGTTAGTGAAATGAGACCCTGCTTCATTAAGAGGATGCAGCTTGTGCAAAAGTAGAGGGCATTAGAAAAGCATGGAGTATCATTAACTGAAAACTGTGCTGTCCCACAGGACGGCTTGTGAGCACTTGAAATGTCAGAATTGGTATATGCTGAAAGTATAAATTGCCTGTGGCAGTTTGAAAATGTAGTACATAGAACATAAAACATCTTTTCAATAATCTTTTTAATATTTTAGATACATTGAGTTAAATGAAATATACTAAAATTAATTTCGCCAGTTTGTATTTTCTCGTGCAGATATTGAAAAAATGTGTATGACTCACTTTATATTTCTATTGACAATGCTGGTTTAAACCGCATTTGAGTTTGAGCTGAGGTAGTAACAAGAAGTAGGACAAGAGTTGGTTATAAACAAAGGATCTTCAAGAGTTAAAATGATCACATCTGACACATTTACAAACATTCATGCCCAACCCAGAACTGGAGGGCAGGCAGCGCCTGTGGCTCAACGAGTGGGGCACCGGCCCCAGGTGCCGAGGGTGGCAGGTTCGAACCCGGCCCCCGCTAAACTGCAACAAAAATAGCTGGGCGTTGTGGCGGGTGCCTGTGGTCCCAGCTACTCGGGACACTGAGGCAGGAGAATCGCCTAAGCCTAGGAGCTAGAGGTTGCTGTGAGCTGTGATGCTACAGCACTCTACCAAAGTGGGACACTGTCTCTAGAAAAAAAAAGAGAACTGGAGGGCAGTAATGCTGGAGGAAGAACACCAGCTGGTCTTATCAGATGACAGCAGTGTGACTAAGGTAGTATACCTAGAGATACAGAGTACAGAATTGATTCCAGAAACATGTATCAAGTAAAATAAACTAGATGTGGTGATGGATTAAATGAGAGAACATGAATAAACTCCAAAGTTTGGGGTTTGCAAAACTAGGAGAATGTGGTACAACTGGGATTGCTCTAACAAGGAAAGGTGACGGGTGAAAGTACCACACATACTGAGTTAGAGATGTCAGTGGGACACCTATGTGGAAATACCAAAAACTAGCTACAAAAGTTTGAAGGTAACTCAGGTGTTTCAGGACAGAGATTTAAAAAATTGGGAGGGTGTTAATAAAACATAGATGGAAGAAGCTAAGATAGAGAAGAAACTCAGCTAAGAAAAAGGCACAGTAAAAAGAGAAGACTGAGTTATGGGGAAAACCAATAATTAAATGGGGGGCAGAAGAGGAGGATCCTACCAAAGAGTTGAAGAATGAAGAACCAGAAGAGAAGGTAGCGTCTTTATTGGTGTGAGTTGCTGTTGTATCTTACAGAGTGATGGTTTCCTGATTTTTAACAAGGGATGTGACTCTGACAAGGTCATCAATTACTTCTGATGTTTTAAAAATATTATTAGAAACGACACTTTATCAACTTGGAAAAACAAAATAAACTATTACCTCCCATTATGGGTTTGGACAAGCATGTTAGTCAACATGCAACAAATCACTAAGTGAAATATTTAAAATAGTAATATAAAATTCAGATGTGAAACTACACCTGGAAAAGAAAAAAAAAACGTGAGAAAGAGAGCTGAAACTTTATCGGTTTTACTGTTTTCTGAAACACATATAGCCAACCAAAATCATTTTAATGATGACTTTTGATCCCGAAGAGTTATCTAATCCAAATTCTTAACCTGAAGATAAAGAACATAAACGTGTGTGGCCATGTACCCAAGTGTACTTTCTTTCCTAAGGAAAGGAACCAAAACCTACTTCAGAGTATGGGGATAAGATGGTTGTCCATGGTGGAAAAAGATTAAGAAAATCTCCAGTCAATGCAGCCCAGTGAATGCCTCACACAAACCAATGTATTTTACTTTGAAAATAACACCCCCCCTCCCACGTTAAGGAACCATTTTTCACTTAATATGAGCATTTTGATAAAATGAATCCTCACTAATCCATCCCAGATAGAAAAAATGAGGCTTGTAATTTGTTCATTGATATTAGTAATTTGTGCAAGGCCACAAAGTGAACAAAAGAGGGGTTTATCCTCAGGTGGACGGGGCCAGTGCTCGTCCCCACTGCTACACACTGCCCTGTGGTCCACCCAAAGTATGTGAACACCCTCTCCAACTCACAGGTGCCAAGGAGGCACATTTTTAGCAAACTATCTTTACTTTTCTCGTTCCGTCCCTGAAGGGCGCGTTAAGTTTTCACTGCCTGGACACATGCGCCTTTCACTGTAACCACAGTCTAAAAATAAACCTATTAATTATCCCAGGGCTATCAAAAGCCTCCTTCCGCTTCTTGGCCCTTGGCCCCGTCCCTCCTCTCCCGTCCTCAGTGTGCACAGGCCTCACGGGGTTTTTGCTTCGTTTCCAATAAGGCTTCACCCGCGCCCGGGGCCGCCTGCGCCGTGCTCCCTTCCTCCTCTTCCCGGGCACAGGACACGACCCCTCCCCGCCCTCCTCCTCCGCTCCACTTACTTTCCTAGGACTCTCTCTCCCCTCCCCCTAATCCTTTCCTCCTCGGCTTTAATAACTCCACCCACAGGCCCCCATTCTCGAACGCCCCCGTAGCCAGCCTCCCACCTCCACGCCCCTCACCCGGCGCCACCCCAGGGTCTCCACGCCCGCCCCCGGCCCGCCCCGGCCCGCAGCCCGGCCGACGCCGCGTCCCTCCTCCTTGCCTTCCCTCCCCGGACCGAACTGCCCACCAGGGCCTCCGCGTCCGGCCGTCCCTTAGGCGGGTGCCTGGCTCCAGTGGAAGCTGGGGAGCGGGTGCTGAGGCTGCTCGAGTGCGGAAAGTTTGAACTCTGGGACGGGACAGGGGCGGGGACCGTGGCTCCTGGGCGGCAGCGGCGCGGCGACCTGGGCTCCAGGGTAACGGAGGCGGAGTCCCAGACTGCACCGCGGAACGGCCACAGCCAATGAGCGCGCCGCTCCCGGAGCCTCCATTGGCCTCTGTTTGCAAACGCCCTTTTCATTGGCTCCAGTGTAGCGGAAGGCGGGAAGACGAGTGCGGGAGGAGGCGGCCATTGGTCCGCCGCTCTGGCTGTCGCTAGACCGCGAGCCGGGGAGCTGTTCGCGGCGAAGCTCGCAGCGCGCCCTGCTCTTTGGGGCCGTGTTCAGCGAAGGGCGACCCCTGAGCGTCCAGGTCCCTGTAAAGGACAACGCGGGCAGAGGGGAAAGAGGGCTCGTGAAACGAATTGCAAAAGTGGCGCCTGCTTAATTAAAAACATGCACAGTTGTCTCGACTCCTTTTTGGTAATTGGTTGGTTGTAAGTTAAAAGGGATTGTAAACCCATGCCTGGTACTTCTCGGTCTTTCTCCCGAAATGGCTGGTTTTTAGGGAGATGGGTTGGCGTGCGGACGGTGGTTGGGGGTCACGGACGCGCCGTGACCTTGGCTTGCAAATGGCATTTAGGTTTCGAACGGGCGCGGGTGGAGTGAGGTTTGGAACGGAAGCCAAAAAAACGTTCCTAGGAAAACGTCTTTGATGCACGTCGGCTTCCTGTTGAGAGCTGCTGTGTGGCATATTGTCCCCTTTAAAAATTGACAGAGCATTAAACGGCATTAACTGCAGGAGCAGGGAAGGTAAAAAGGAAATCCTCTTTTTCAAGCAGGTTTTAAGCCGCTCTTGGCCTTCCGATTGTCGAGACGGTTTAACTCGTTCTCTGCCGGTCTCCCTGCGATTTTACCTCTTGAAGACAGATGCGTTCTTCTGACCCTGAAGTCCGGTAATTCCTGCCTCTCGCCTGACCTCGTTTTCCCACCTCGCCACCGGTTCAAAGCTTTCATTTTAACCTGTCGACATATTCTACTTCGATTTATGGACTGCCCTCCTAAACAATGTTGTAATTAAATGTGATTTTCTGTGCGTGCAATACATCTCTTAAGATGGCAGTCATCTGTTAGTGAAAATAAACTGAGCCCTAAATTGCACTGAAATGGTTTGCAGTTCATTCTTTAATCTCTCTCTGCTAATACTCTGTAAATAGCTCACTGTGGATATTGACTCTGTTAATAGTACGTAGTTTAATAGATGTACGGGTTGATTCCTTTGAAAGGACGTTGCTAGGAAGTCAGGAGACATGCTGTGTTTCTGTGGACACACACTCTCACCAGAGTGGTAGGGGATGGTTGGCGCTCAGGGGCAGCTGAGGGTGAAGTTACCATTTATTCAGCACCCCGAATGTCCTGGCAGTGCAATCTCATCGCATCTTCATTCATGACTCTAGGCAGGTGTTGTTACTCATCGTTTATCCTCGAGAAAAGATTGAGTGGCTAACGAATCTACTGTAAGACGCTAACGTAGTAAGTGGTGATGCCAGGATACAAGCCCAGGTCTGCAAAATCTCAAATTTTGCAGTTTCAAATTTATCGATTTTGCTGTGTTCCCCTACAGCTTTAAAGGAGTTACCATGAAGCAAGAAATATTAAAAAGATTCAGGGTCTACAAAGAATTGTCTAGTAGTATGTAACATATTCTCAAGATCCTTGCAATATGCAATTTTGTTCACCCTATCACGTTCTTAACAGTGTAACAGTGATTCATCAGTTTTTAACACTTGACCTTAACAGAAACAGTGATTTATCAATTTATAACACTTGACCTTGAAAAAAAAGACCAAAATAATTTGTAAGCTTACAGAAGTGAAAATCGGTTTATTGAATTCATGTTTTTAAAAGGTTAGTTCAAAATTAGTAACAATTTCAAAAATTTCTATGTTGCTATTATGGGGTTTTAATATAATCCTTATTGACAAAGCTAGAACTTTCTAAAATTATATTATTTGATATTTCATGTCACTATATACTATATCGGATTTTGCTTTTCAGGAAAAAAATGGTTAACAAAATCACATTTTTATATTTCTGCTACTTGAAAGTATATTTAACAGAAATCAGGTTCCTTCTTGTTTTAAAAAATACCTTTGTGGAATAAATACTAATGGTCATTAAGCACCGTGGAGTTTTATTTTTAATATTCCCGGGTTTCCATTGGTGTTGCAGTATCTCAATATTTGTGATATTGCTAACTTCATTTTCTATAGGACTTTGTCTTGTTTAATGCTATGTGGCAATGATACAGTTATTATACTGGATGGACATAAAGTTCGTGTGTGGTTTACCATGTTAAACTTTTAAATGCTTACTAATAGGATTATTTCATTTTCCTTATGGGGAAATGTATAGCATTTGATTTGTTAGAATTTCCATAAAAATTCCTAAGTAGAATAATAAGACTTTCCAACTGTAGACAATCCAGAATTTAGAGTGACTAATTTTAAAAGGGATGGCATATTATCTACAATACCTTGGAAAACCCACAAGTATAATTTTCTTTAGCTAAAGTTCAGTTATCCATTTTATACCATTCTAGAAAAAAAGTACTATTACAATTTTGTATATTTTTCCTAAATATGTAGTAAGTAATAAAAATTCAACAATTTCAAATTCAACTTATTGGTATCGTATTGCTTAAATTTTTTAAATGTATTAATAGATTCCAGGTAAAAAGTAGGTTGTTAGCATATAATACCAACTTTGTTCAAGTATCCAATATGCTAGATGTTTAAAAGAAATTGAACAGCTTAGGAAATCTTGAGTTGGGTGTAAAAGAATAGTATAATTAGAGACAGAAAGTGGGCGGCTCTTATAAAAACAAATTGAGTCTAATCTGGATGTTACTATTTGGCTTTGCAATATATAAAGCTGCTGTTGTTTGATTATTACTCTATTTAAAGGGTAAAATTTTTAAGTACTTGATCAAGTTTACGAGTTAATTATTTGTTAATAGAGAAAGAAATGAAACCATTGAAATGTTTACTGGTAATTTTCTTGCTTTATAATTGGTGGGTGAATCATTAATAAAATCTGAATGTTACAGAGTTTAATTTGGGGGACTTCTGCTTTTGTTTTATTTAAAAGGAACGAAACCAAAAGGTGGTTAAAGCTATTTTTAAATACTTTCAGATTTTGTAACTCCTCAATTACAGCAGAATCCTGTCAAGGACAGGCCTAGAACCAGTTTCAGCAATAATTTCTGGAACTTCCCAGAGTGTCTCATACTTGCAAACCTACCTACCTTTACTGGTAGCCCCGGCTAGGAAAGACAGGAGGCCTGCTTCTCTATCAGGCAGCTGTGCAACCCACCCCGCTCCAGAATTCAGCTTCCACTGGTGGCTGTCACTTAGTCCCTGAGTAATACCACTTATACCAGTGCCAAAGTGAACTGGAATTGTGCCAGTTACATGCCTACTGTTTCTCAGCTCCTGGCCTGCCTTTCTAGTATATATTCTGTTCTATGGTGCTGGAGCTGGGACTCAGGAAACATTTCCCAGACTCCCCTGCTGGTTGGCTCATCAGTATGTTCGGCTGAAATGAAGCACTTACAGAGAGGTCGGAAGGTGAGAGGTGGGGAGAATGAAGTTCCTTCTTGAAGTCCTTGTTTCTATCCAGCAGCAGTTGGCTCTAGTCTAACATGTCTTTTGCTTGCAGAATATAAATGAGGAAAATGAATGAATGTGTCTGTTGTTATGTTTGTAACCTACACTATTGCTTTACCTCCTCCCTCACCACCAAAATATATGTATATACACATATATATACATATACACACACACCAAAAAAAACAGCAAAAGAAAAAAGCTCCTAAAACATTCCCCACCTTGCAGGGAACAACTAACACAGTTGACGATCACACATGATGTCGTGAAACTCACTCTTATTTTTGCATAGTACCCTGCAGAGTACTTTCCCTGAAAATCCCCTTGTATGATCTTAACCCTGAGAAATAGGAATGAAAGTTATTTTCCACTTTTAATAGATGAGGAAACTGACATTGAGGTTTAAACCAGATTTGTCTAATAGAAATAGAATGTGAGCCACATTTATTAATTTTAAATTTTCTATGGGTCACACTATAACAATGGTTTTCAACCTGTAGATCGTGACCCACAGGAACTGTATTAAAGGGCTGTGGCATTAGGAAGGCTGAGAACCACTGCACTATAATAAGAGTAAAATTAGTTTATACAATATATAAAACCTCTGTAAGTTGATCACCTGAGGGACTGTAACAAGCTGGTCAACATACAGAGATGGTCAACATAAGAAATGAGTCCTGTGCTGATATGTACATGTGGTGCACATCAGGTCTGTGAAAATTAGGTCCACTGGAGGTGGTCAGTGTAGGGATGTGGCCAAGCATGGAGGTCCTATTGTATTTTATTAAACATATCCAAAGTATTTCAGCTTGCAGTCAATATTTTAAAATTATCAGTGAGATGTTTGACATTCTTTCTTTGTACTAATACTTCCACTCCTGTACATTTCACAGTTACAATACATTGCGATTCAGACCAGCCACATTTCAAGTACTCAATAGTCACATGTAGGTCATGGCTTCCCTATTGGATAACACAGGGTTAGATTATTTACCCAGAGCCACACATCAGGAAATAGTCCCAAGTAGTCAGCATCTGAAAAG
>CAUYRH010182365.1:0-11032 GCA_963574655.1 Perodicticus potto
TTTTTTTTTTGAGGCAGAGCCTCAAGCTGTCACCCTGGATAGAGTGCAGTGGCATCACAGCTCACAGCAACCTCCAATTCCTGGGCTCAAGCGAGTCTCCTGCCTCCGCCTCCCAAGTAACTAGGACTACAGGCGCCCGCCACAACGCCTGGCCATTTTTTGGTTGCAGCTGTCATTGTTGTTTAGCGGGCCCGGGCTGGACTTGAACCCACCAGCTCAGGTGTACGTGGCTGGCGTCTTAGCCGCTTGAGCCACAGGCGCCGAGCCTCTGATGAAAATTGTTATTTTTACTATTATTTTATCTGAGTTAAAAGCAGAGACAAAGGAAGCAAAGTAGTCACCCTAAATGATAGATAGAGTTATCCACATTTTACATGTGAAGAGACTGAAACACAGGGAGGCTGAGATTTGTTCAAGTTCATGCAACTGTTCCATGGAGAAACTGAGATTTGAACCCAAGCTTATTTGCTTCAAAACCTAAGCTCTCCCAAGAGGAGGGAGATTCTCTGTGGCCAAGATTGTTAGCACCCCTGTTATCAAGTGAGTCCTGCAACTGGTCTCTGCGACCCAAATACAGTTCTTCTGCATGTGGGAGGCTGGAGCTCCTGCCCACTCAGTCACTCTCCTCACCCCCAGGCACATCATTTCACTTCCTTTGGCTTTATTTTTAGATCTGGAGAAAGTGAGCATGTTGGTTCAGCACCTGTGGCTCAGCTGCTAAGGTGCCAGCCACATACAGCAGAGCTGGTGGGTTTGAACCCAGCCCGGGCCTGCCAAAACAACAATGACAACTACAACAAAAAAATAGTCAGGCATTGTGGCGGGCACCTGTAGTTCCAGCTACTTGGGAGACTGAGGCAAGAGAATCTCTTAAGCCCAAGAGTTTGAGGTTGCTATGAGCTGTGATGCCATAGCACTCTACCTAGGGCGACTTAGTGAGACTCTGTCTCAAAAAAAAAAAAAAAAAAAGAAAGAAAAAGAAAGTGAGCATGTTGGGGGGCTTAGAGCTCATCTGAACAGTTGCCTCACCTTCCCATTTTATGGATGGGAAAATCAGGGTTTGGAATAGAAAACAATTCACCTAAAGTCACACACAACCAGTATGTGCACAGCCAGGCTGGATGCCAGGCCTTCTGCCTCCCGTGTACTGCTCTGCCTGCCCCCATGGGCAGGTAAAAGTGTCATTGGGTGTGTTGCTATTTGTATATCTAATGTCAATGTTTATGGCTTTGGCCTAAAGCTATAGGATCTGATATGAGAACTGACAGCTGGGCATGGCTTTTTAAATTCACACTAAGTAAAAGGAGATACAATTTAAAATTTATTTTCCTGGGTAGGCGCAGTGGCTCACGCCTGTAAACCTAGCACTGGAGAGGCCGAGGCGGGTGGATTGCCTGAGCTCACGAGTTCAAGACCAGCCTGAATCAGAGCAAGACCCCATCTCTAAAAATAGCTGGGCATTGTGGTGGGCATCTGTAGTCCCAGCTGCTCAGGAGGCTGAGGCAAGAGAATTGCTTGAGCCTAAGAGTTTGAGGTTGCTGTGAGCTATATGACACCACAGAACTCTACCGAGAGTGACAAAGTGAAAATCAGTCTCTCTTTTTTTTTTTTTTTTTTTTTTTTATACAGAGCCTCAAGCTGTCACCCTGGATAGAGTGCTGTGGCATCACAGCTCACAGCAACCTCCAATTCCTAGGCTCAAGTGAGTCTCTTGCCTCGGCCTCCCAAGTAGCTGGGACTACAGGTACCCACCACAACCCCCGGCCATTTTTTGGTTGTAGCCGTCATTGTTGTTTGGCGGGCCCAGGCTGGATTCGAACCTGCCAGCTGAGGTGTACGTGGCTGGCGCCTTAGCCCATTGAGCCACAGGCGCCGAGCCGAGAATCAGTCTCTTAAGAAAAAAAAAATCTGTGGCTCAGAGCCTATGGCTCAACAGGCTAAGGCGCCAGCCACCTACACCTGAGTTGGCCGGTTCGAATCCAGCCCGGGCCAGCCAAACAACAATGATGGCTGCAACCAAAAAATGACCGGGCGTTGTGGTGGGCACCTGTAGTCCCAGATACTTGGGAGGCAGAGGCAGGAGACTCGCTTGAGACCAGGAATTGGAGGTTGCTGTGAGCTGTAATGCCATTGCACTCTATCCAGGGCAACAGCTTAAGGCTCTGTCTCAAAAAAAAAAAAAAATCATTTTCCTGGTCACTCTAGCCACACTTTGAGTGCTCAAGAGCCACATGTGGCTTGTGGCTGCCATACTGGACAGCAGGGAACTAGAACACGTGCATCATTGCAGAATCAGTGGCACTCACCCAGAGAGTGAATGCCTTTGGTGGGAGTGTGCAAAAGAGCATCAAATACATGGGTGGCGCCTTTAGCTCAGTTAGTAGGACGCCGGCCCCATATACCGAGTGTGGCAGGTTCAAACCAGGCCCTGGCCGAACTGCAACAACAAAAAAAATAGCCAGGCGTTGTGGTGGGCACCTGTAGTCCCTGCTACTCAGGAGGCTGAGACAAGAGGATCGCCTAAGCCCAGGAGTTGGAGGTTGCTGTGAGCTGTGATGCCACAGCACTCTACTTAGGGTGACAAAATGAGACTCTGTCTTTAAAAAAAAGAGAGAGCATCAAATACAGCCCAGAACCCTCAGAGCACGGGGCCAACAGTCTCTAAGTGACAGCTAGACAGAATGGCTGGTGTAATTGGCTGACAACTTCATCGCATCTCTCACGGTCAAGCCTGAAGAACAGAGAGAAGCTTCAGAAACAGACTTCCTCTCTAGCTGTAGTCAGAACTCAGGATGTGCCATCCTGTCCTAAGGGACAGGGACCTATTGCCTGCACCATGGGGACGAAGCAGCTCCACCTGGCGCCAGCTCCCGTGCAAACCCCACCTAGTGACACACGGGAGAATTCACAACAGGATTATGGGCAGTCTCTTATTTGCACTTGGCACATATTTTTGGTCCTAGAAATTCAATCATGAACAGATTATTGTAAATCAAATCATATTCTTCCAGAAAAATGTTCCTGCTTATTCTAATGGCATGTTTGGTTTCCAGGTACCAAACCGACCTTGATTAAGCAAAGGGAAATTTATTCTCAGAAGCTGAGGAATTAGGCGGCGCCTGTGGCTCAAGGAGTAGGGCACTGGCTCCATATACCGGAGGTGGTGGACCCTGGCCAAAAACTGCAAAAAAAAAAAAAGAAGAAGAAGAAGAAGCTGAGGAATCTCTGAGGAAGGGAGTTCCGCTCTGACAGCGCTGCATGTGGACCCTGGTGAGCCAGGGCCCCTCCCTTCTTCCCCCCCCCCCCAAACCCAGTGTGTTTCCTGTCCATGCACGTGGCTTGTGGGGCTCCCTTAGCAGCCAGCATGCTGTTCATTGTGGCTGACTGTCACACCTGGGTTCCACCCTACTCTCCTGGCCTTAGCTCTAGTGCCCAGAGTGCTCCTGGACCCTAGTCCTGTCCAAGAGATCTAACGAGGGCTGGTTTGGGCCAGGTATCTCCTGCTCATCCAATGACTTGTGCCCGAGGGTAGGTTTCTTCCAAGACTTTGGAAGGTACAGGTGCTCTCGGGAGGAGGGGGAGGACACAGCTGCCTCTGTACAGTTCAACTTGAGATCGGTCAGCACGTCCTCTGTATCATGGCCAAGAAAAGAGAAAATAAAACAACTGAAAATCCCCACGATCATTTACAATGATCAAACTCAGCTGGAAATTCAAGATGGAACCTAAACTTACAGAGTCCAAAGAACACAGCCTGCTACGTTAAATGCTGCTATATTCATTAATGAATAGTTGTACAATGAATACATGAAGGGACTCCCTGAACTTCAAAAGACAGAGTACAGGAATTTTATATGATGCATTTCATTTTAAAAGGAAAAATGTCCCTTCCTTCAGCACCTAAAATGGACATTAAGTTTCCAACATCGTTCTTTCAACAGGCATTTACTGAAGACCTATCCGGCAACCTATATGGTAATGAGAGAGACAGACCAGAGACCCCGCCACCCCACCCCCGCCAAGCTCAGCATCTCGGTGCTCAGTCTGGTGTGGAAGACAAAAGACATTAAATCATGTGCAAATACTCGTGATGGAGAATATCTGAATTTATATTTTCTCACTCTCTTGATAAATTTCACTAGCCCAAGAACAAATAACTAAGCACTGTAGAAGGTGCTTAGTAATGTTACTTTGAAGATAAAGATGGTGTTTCTCCCATCAAACAGCATTCTTTTTTTTTGAGACAGAGTCTCAAGCTGTCGCCCTGGGTAGAGTGCCAAGATGTCACAGCTTGCAGCAACCTCAAACTCTTGGGCTTAAGCGATTCTCTTGCCTCAGCCTCCCAAGTAGCTGGGACTACAGGTACCTGCCACAATGCCCAGCTATTTTTTGGTTGTAGTTGTCATTGTTGTTTGGCTGGATTTGAACCCACCAGCTCTGGTGCATGTGACTAGCACCCTAGCCACTGAGCTATAGGCACTGAGCCTCAAACAGCATTTTAAATAGTAGAACTTCTGTAAGTTACCATCTAAAGGACTGTAACAAACTGGTCAACATAAGGAACCAGGCCTACTGTATGATAGGTACGTATGGTGCATGTCTGTCTATGAAAATTACGTCAATTTCAGGAGGTGGTCAGCGTAGGGAGGTGCTCAACTATGGAGATTCTACTCTACGTTTTAAGTTAACAAAGTAATTTCCTTGTGGATTAAAAGTTAATGGGTGGGCTTGGTGCCTGTGGCTCAAAGGCTAAGGCACCAGCCACGTACACCTGAGCTGGCGGGTTCTAATCCAGCCTGGGCCCGCCAAACAACAATGACAGCTGCAACAAAAAAATGGCCAGGCATTGTGGCCCAGGTACTTGGGAGGCAGAGGCAGGAGACTCGCTTGAGCCCAGGAATTGGAGGTTGCTGTGAGCTGTGATGCCACGGCACTCTATCCAGGGTAACAGCTTCAGGCTCTGTCTCAAAAAAAAAAAAAAAAAAAAAAAGTTAATGGGTGATGTCTGTGGCTCAGTGAGTAGGGCACTGGCCCCATATAGTGAGGATGGCGGGTTCAAGCCTGGCCCCGGCTGAACTGCAACAAAAAAAAATAGCCAGGCATTGTGGCGGGAGCCTTTAGTCCCAGTTACTCTGGAGGCTGAGACAAGAGAATCGCCTAAGCCCAGGAGCTGGAGGTTGCTGTGAGCTGTGAAGCCATAGCACTCTACCAAGGGCGACAAAGTGAGACTCTGTTCCTTAAAAAAAAAAAATCAAAAAAAGAAAATACCAAAAAAAAAAGTTAAATGCACACCATTTAACATACAGGTTCATGCCTGTAATCCTAGCACTATGGGAGGCTGAGGTGGGAGGGTCACTTGAGTTCAGGAGTTCCAGACCAGCCTGAGCAAAAGTAAGATACTGCCTCTACTAAAAATAGAAAAATTAGTTAGGTGCTGTGGCAGGCGCCTATAGTCCCAACTACTCAGGAGGCTAAGGCAGGAGGATGACTTGAACCCAAGAGTTTGAGGCTACTGTGAGCTAGACTGGCAACATGGTCCTCTAGCCTGGGACAAAATAATGAGACTGTCTCAAAAAAAAATAAAATGTTAGGGTGGCACCTGTGGCTCAGTCAGTAGGGTGCCGGCCCCATATACCAAGAGTGGCAGGTTTAAACCTGGCCCCGGCCAAACTGCAACAAAAAAATAGCCGGATGTTGTGTGATCGCCTGTAGTCCCAGCTACTTGGGAGGCTGAGGCAAGAGAATCGCCTAAGCCCAAGAGCTGCAGGTTGCTGTGAGCTGTGATGCCATGGCACTCTACTGAGGGTGACAAAGTGAGACTCTGTCTCTAAAAAAAAAAAAAAAAAAGTTCAATATAGAACAGTGTAACCTGTCATTACACCAGGACTGACTGTACCAGGCAAACCAGGATCTACACCCTACCTAGGAATCATCTGGGACCCTACGTCCATGCTGAGTCAATGCCAAGAGTCTGCATAGAAGGGGATGCCAACATTTGAAATCAGGACCTCATTGGAAACTGTAGATGTGTGGTCTCTGTATATTTCCATGAGGGCTTGGTATCTATGTGCATACAGCGATGAGAAACAGTGTCGTCCAAGAGCCATGCCACCTCATGGAGTGACGAGACAGCACACACACCTAAACACTAACATTCCACCTTATCAAAGAAGCAGAGACCAGGAAAGACCAGATAAGGCCAAGATAATGAGCTTCCAGGGAGGCCAGAAGCAGGGCAGCTACTGGGGCTTCACTTGTTTGAGAGGAAGCAATTTCAACTGGCAAAGACCTAAGTGCCAGGTCCTCCAAGTGAGAAGGAAACTGGGACCACGTAGACCCAGAAGGAGGTCAGGGAGGAAAGGGAGATAAAGCACAGTTGCTGAGCCGCTGCTAATGTCAAGGCCTGGGTGAAGCACTTTATAACCGCAAGCCTACTTGGGAGGCTGAGACAAGAGGATCTCTTGAGTCCAAGAGTCTGAGGTTGCTGTGAGCTATGATGACACCATGGCAATCTACTGAGAGTGACAAAGTGAGACCCAGAATAACAGTTAGATTCTAGACTCAAAGAAGGGGAAGACTTACCCAAGACCCCAGTTAGCTGCAATGAGAGTTAATATCTGTGCTTCCCATGACTGGCAAGGAGGGGGACCTCTAACCCCCACCAGAGGCTCCAGTAGCCAAAAAGGCTGGACAACCTGTGCCTTGGTGTCTCCTTCACTTTGCACTTGGGACTAAATGTGGAACCCCCATTTCCTATGCCTAGGTCAGTTCCATGTGAATTTCCTGGGCCTCAATTCTATGAATGGACTGTGTCCATTCATTGATGCATTCATTCACTTTGCCCCGGAGGGGACTATGTTTGTTCATTGATACATTTATTCACCTTGCAAAAAATTAATTAATTAATTAATTAATTAAAAAATATATATATATATCTGTGCTTCCCATTGCCTCTCCAGGCCAGGTATGCTGATTTAGAAAGCGGGGAAGGAACAGAGGTGCTGCTCTCTGCCCCAAGTGCAGGCAATAAGATCTGCATTGTCTGTAGATCATTTTAAAATGATAATAAAACTGCTTAAAAGTTGCTCTGCTTGTTATTATCGTCATGGCCATCAATTCTAAACAATGTCACAGATAATATACTCCTCCCTGAAAAGAATCCCTTTGTTCTAAACAATTGCTGTGGTTATGATGGTGTTTTAATAATACATGTGTGAACTCTGTGTTTTCATTTCTTGTTCTTTCCTCAATGTACTCTGGACCTAAATTAATTCAGAGAACTCCCAGTCGGCCTGATTCATACAGACTTGGCTATAGGTGTGCATTTTGAGAGGAAGTTTCTAGTGCTTTCCAACCCTTTAGCAGGCTAACCAATGCATCCCTGCTCACCCAGGAATTTTGGTTTTAGCGCCGAATGTCCTAGACCAACAGGTAAGCCACCTGCCTTGGTGCTCAGCCCAGCAACAATTCATGTCTTCAACTCTCATGACATCAAAATACTCAATAATATCACAGTGATTATAAAAGCAAAGAAATAGAATTTGTATTGGTTCATTTCTCTCATTATATGTAGAGTTTGGGTATTGAAAATTTAAATGGGGAAAGTGGGGTTTTTTGTTTGTTTGTTTGTTTTGAGACAGTCTCACATAGAGAGCCACAGCTCACAGCAACCTCCAGCTCCTGGGCTTAGGCGGTTCTCTTGCCTCAGCCTCCTGAGTAGATGGGACTACAGGCACCCACCACAATGCCCGGCTATATTTTGTTGCAGTTTGACTGGGGCCAGGTTCAAACCTGCCACCCTTGGTATATGGGGCCAGTGCCCTACCTATTGAGCTGCAGGCACCACCCAAAATGGTGAAAGTGTTAACTGTACGATGTAATAGTGAAAGTGTTAACTGTAAGATGTAATATTCACGTTTTTGTTGAATATATGCAAACAAAATTTATAGGTTTAATTTATACATGAAATGTTTAACTTAATTTGAATCATATATTTAAAACTGGAGTTTTCCTTTAATTTTTTGTTTCTTGTTTCAAACCTAAAGAACAAACCAAAACTATAATGACAGCTAATTTTTCCCCACATTATTATAGAAAATGATTCTTATTGAAACTCTAAAGCAAATAAACTTTGATAGTATAATATCAATATATATTCTTCTATTATTACCCGAATAATGTGTAAACTGTTATTAAATACCCCCTTAATTTAAAAAAAAGAAAAAAGAAAATTATTCTGCAGTGTCACAGAGGGTATGTCAGCCTGGCTCAGTACTCACGCCTATAATCCCAGCACTCTGGGAGGCCCTGGCAGGTGGATAGCTTGAGTTCAGGAGTTCAAGACAGGCTAAGAGTGAGACCCTGTCTCTACTAAAAATAGAAAAACTAGCTGGGCATTGTGGCGGGTGCCTATAGTCCCAGCTACTTGGGAGGCTGAGATAAGAGGATCTCTTGAGTCCAAGAGTCTGAAGTTGCTGTGAGCTATGATGGCACCATGACAATCTACCGAGAGTGACAAAGTGAGACCCTGTCTCCAAAACAGGGGGAGGGTGTAACAAAAAATTGACTTTTTCAGGTGTCAAATGCAGCAGATACAACATTGGTGTTATGCATAAATTACTTCATTTAATTCCTCTGAGGTGGCTTCTATTGTTTTCCCCATTTAGAGTTGAAAAAACTGAGATTCAGGGAAATTAATTGACATACCATCGAGAAGCTAGGATTCAAATCCACGTGGTCTGTCTCCAGGGCCCACCCTCCCAGCTACTCTACCATTACACACTTAAACCCAGATCTATCCAGCCCAAAGCTGAGCTCTTACAGAGAGAAATTCTTGCTGGGGAGTGGGGGAGGCTATATTTTTTATTTTTTGTAAGAATGTTGTAGCTGCTTTTTTTTTTTTTTTTTTTGTAGAGACAGAGTCACACTTTATTGCCCTCCGTAGAGTGCCGTGGCGTCACACAGCTCACAGCAACCTCCAACTCCTGGGCTTAGGCAATTCTCTTGCCTCAGCCTCCCGAGTAGCTGGGACTACAGGCGCCCACCACGACACCCGGCTATTTTTTTGTTTTGCAGTTCAGCCAAGGCTGTGTTTGTACTCGCCACCTTCGGTATATGGGGCCGCGCCCTCCTCGCTAAGCCATAGGAGCCGCCCTGTAGCTGCATTTTGTAGTTGCATGGCTAGATCACAAATTCCCCCAAAAGCTTAGCGAGTAAACAATCATCTATCACATGCCTGAATTGTGTGGCTCGGCAATAGCAGATATGGGTTTGTCTCTTCTGCATGACTTGGGACCTCAGCTGGGAAGATCTGGTAGCCAACAGTCCTGAGTCCTGACCCCATGACTTAGGGCTGGAGTTATCTGGAAGTTTCTTCACTTGGTGTCTGATGTTTGGTGCTGGCTATCAGCACATGAGTTTCCCATGTGGCCTTGGGTGGCCTGACATGTCACAAGGTTATCAAGTGGTCCCCAAAGCTGGTGTCCCAGCAGTCCCCAAAGCTGGTGTCCCAGCTAACAAGGTGGCAGCTGCATTGTCTTTTTATTTATTTACTATAAGAGTCTTGCTCTGTCAACCCCTCCCGCCCCCACCCAAAGGGCAGTGGTGTCATCATAGCTCACTGCGACCTCCAATTCCTGGGCTCAAGTGATCCTCCCCCTGCCTCCACCTTCCAAGTAGCTGAGACTATAGATGCCTGCCACCAACCCCAGCTAATTTCTTTTTCTGTTTTTGGAGACAGAGCCTCAAGCTGTGGCCCTGGGTAGAGTGCCATGGCCTCACAGCTCATAGCAATCTCCAACTCCTGGGCTTAAGCAATTCTCTTGCCTCAGCTTCCCAAGTAGCTGGGACGACAGGTGCCTGCCAAAACGCCCGGCTATTTTTTTGATTGTGGTTGTCATTGTTGTTTGGCAGGCCTGGGCTGGATTCAAACCTGCCAGTTCCGGTGTATGTGGCTGGATCCTTAGCCACTTGAGCTACAGGTGCCGAGTCCCCAGCTAATTTTTTAATTTACTTTTTCTAGAGACAGGGTCTCTCTGTGTTGCCCAGGCTGATCTAAACTCCTGGGCTCAAGCAATCTTCTTGCTTCACCCTACCAAAGTGCTGAGAGTATAGGCATGAGCCATCTCACCCAGCCTGCATCACCTTTTATGATGTGGTCTCAGATGACCTTTGCCACATTCTACACACAAGTCACAGCCTGGCCAGACTGGAGGAAAGACTTCACCTCTTGACAGAGCTGACCAGACACACTATCACAGCCATCTTTGCACAAACTAGTTTGCTGTGCTTCTTTTCTCTGTTGTCCAGCTGGTCCCAACTCTTTGTCTCAGTTTCCTCTCAGGATCTTCCTGGGGCCTCTCCAGATCCTGGCCTATTACAAGTCTGTCAGGCAGCCCCAACCAAGGGACCTTTTTGGATGAGGATCTGGGAGAGGCAGCAGATAAGAGGAGACCTTTGATACGCAGTCGGCTGAGTTTTAAAGACCTTTACCAACAACCGTTGGCAGAAGCTGCCTCTCTGAACTGTCAGAGAAAACAGTCATCGGCACCCTGAAATTTCAGGCTCTCAACATTTGCAGCGTAAACCCCTATCTAACCAATCCACTGAATAGCTGTGAACACTTCGTCTCATCCCAGCAGTCACCCTCTCCTCCAGGAAAGTGGCTCTCTGCTTTGGCACAAGAAAAGCAGCCTGGATGGAGGCCACGTGCTCCGTGGACACCTGCTCTGTGTCAGCAGGCAGGAGGGATGTGCAGGAAGCATGTTTGCCTCAGAGACTGGCCCCAGGGGGGTGATGATGTGGAGGGTTCATGAGGGAGGATTTGCTGAGGAAAAGAGAAAAAGATCTGGTGATGGGGGTGAGCAGCTCCCAAGAGTTTCATTGGCTGGAGACAGAGAGGAAAGGATTTTTTTTTTTTTTTTTGTAGAGACAGAGTCTCACTTTATTGCCCTCAGTAGAGTGCCGTGGCATCACACAGCTCACAGTAACCTCCAACTCCTGGGCTTAGGCGATTCTCTTGCCTCAGCCTCCC